>JBBDGP010000734.1:517500-582500 GCA_037952835.1 Lithobates septentrionalis | reverse complement strand
GTAGTAGTGCGTCTTTTGCAGCAATTTGCAAATTTTTTAATTTTTTTTTTTTTTTTAAATCAACAAATTGGCCAAAAAAACCCAAAAAGAATGCAAAACTCAAATCACAGCAAAATCACGTGTGAAAAAATGCAAAACTCACAGCAAAAAACACTGCAGAAACAGATCAAAAGCAAACTGCATAGGTGTGAAACTGAGCCTCTTATGCTGACCATACACGTGTCGGGCGAGAATATTCATTCTTACATTCGCTGAACGAAAATGTAATTTGAATATTTCACTTGCTTTTATTATTGTTTTAAAACTAATGTAATTTCCGAACGAAAACCACATACACTGTCTGAAAATTCTTATGACCAAGAAGTTTCCTATTCTGGTGGTCGAAAAGAACGTCGATTTGACATTTGATTTCAACGAACGATTATAAAATCAAACAAACGTTCTTAAAATGACTTTTTTTTGAAGGAAGACATTTGTTTTTGTATGGCCAGCAAATAATATATTACAGTTCTGTCTGAAAATCTGCAAAACAGTCTTTAACCCCTTCCGGACCGGCGCACCTCCCGTTCTGCCTAGTGACAAGTGTCACTGATCACAGCTCCCTGTAATCGGGAGCAGTGATCAGTGTAGTGACACGGCTAGCCCATCCCCCCCTACAGTTAGTAATCACTCCCCTAGGACATACTTAACCCCTCCCCGCCCCCTAGTGGTTAACCCCTTCACTTACAGTGTCATTTACACAGGAATCGGTGCATTTTTATGTGTCAAAAATGTCTGACATGTCCGCCATAATGTCGCACTCACAACAAAAATCGCTGATCGCCGCCATTAGTAGTAAAAAAAAAAATTAATAAAAATGCCATAAAACTATCCCATATTTTGTAAACGCTATAACTTTTGCGCAAACCAATCAATAAACGCTTATTGCAATTTTTTTTTTTTACCAAAAATATGTAGAAGAATACGATCGGCCTAAACTGAGGAAGAAAAAATGTTTTTATATTTTTTGGGGATATTTATTATAGCAAAATGTAAAAAATGCGTTTTTTTCAAAATTGTCGCTCTTATTTTGTTTATAGCGCAAAAAATAAAAATCGCAGAGGCAATCAAATACCACCAAAAGAAAGCTCTATTTGTGGGGAAAAAAGGACGTCAATTTTGTTTGGGAGACACGTCGCACAACCGTGCAGTTGTCAGTTAAAGCGACGCAGTGCCGAATCGCAAAAAACGCTCTGGTCAGGAAGGGGGTAAAATCTTCCGGGGCTGAAGCGGTTAAAAATATTTTTTTTGTTTTGTTTTTTTGGATAATCATACTTACCTAGGTGGATGCAGCATCGGACCGATGCTGCAGCTTTCCCCCCCGACGTCTCTGCACTGTGAACCGAGCCACCGAACACTGCCGATGGCTCGGTTCTCTCATGTCCCTGAGCGGAGAGCTGCTGGTTGTCAGTCAGCATCTCTCCTGCTCTGCTCCTCCACCGTCATTGGAGCGATGAGCTGTGTAGGGGTGGGGAGCGGCCTTCTCAGTGGCTCGCTAAGACTGCCATCAGTCAAGCCAGCTGGTGGATCCAGACTTTGGAAGTTGTGATGATGCCCTGATTCGGCTGATTGCAGTGACGTCAGCGGAGAGCGGACTTCAGAATGCTCTCCTTTGAAAACGGGTCACAGGAGTGCAAAACTAATTGCACTCCTGTGACCCTTAGGGTCGGTTCACACTGGGGCAACACGACTTCAGCGCGACTTTGCACGGCGACTTCAACGCGACTTCAGCACGACTTTAGCAAATTACAAGGCGACTTGAAGTCGCCTCCATGACAGGCGACTTCGGCTGTGGCCAATCACAGGGCAATCCGCTCTCTGGGAGGGAGGGAGGGGTTTTCCCTGCAAAGTCGCTTGACTTTACAGAGATATCCGACTTGGAGGCGACTTCCATTGATTTCTATGGTACAGGTCGCCTACCAAGTCGGATCAAAGTAGTACAGGGAGTACGCTCTGAAGTCGGAGCAACTTCAGTAGTGTCTATTAAGACGCTCCCATTCACTTCAATGTGAATCTATTTCTGGGGCGACTTGGGGCGACTTGAGGGCGTACAAGTCGGATCCCAAGTCGCCCCAGTGTGAACCGACCCTAAGGAGAAGCCCAGCCTAAAAAGCTCAGGCTGGAATTTTTCTCCTTGTTTTTTATTTAGAGAAGAAAAATTTAAAAAATTGATCTGAGTCTGATATTTACCAAATTCAACCTCCTAATAGTATATACGGTATATCTCTTCTGTCTGTTATTCTCAGAGTGGATTAGAGATTTTGCTCCCTAACCATTTATTGTTTATATTCACCACTGCATATAGATACAGTGGCTTGCGAAAGTATTCGGCCCCCTTGAACTTTTCAACCTTTTGCCACATTTCAGGCTTCAAACATAAAGATATAACATTTTTATTTTTTGTGAAGAATCACCAACAAGTGGGACACAATTGTGAAGTGGAACGAAATCTTTTGGATTTTTGAAACTTTTTTTAACCACTTGCTTACAGGGCACTTAAACCACCCTCCTGCCCAGACCAATTTTGAGCTTTCAGCACTGACGCACTTCGAATGACAATTGCGCGGTCATACAACACTGTACCCAAATGAAATTTTTATCATTTTTTTTCCCCACAAATAGAGCTTTCTTTTGGTGGTATTTAATCACAGCTGGGATTTTTATTTTTTGCTAAACAAACAAAAAAAGATGGAAATTTTTGAAAAAAAAAAAAAAATCATGTTTAATAGTTTGTTATAAAATTTTGCAAACAGGTAATTTTTCTCCTTCAATGATATGCGCTGATGAGGCGGCACTGGTGGGCACTGATAGGCTGCACGGATGGGCACAGTTAAGGCGGCACTGATGGGCACAGTTAAGGCGGCACGGATGGGCACAGTTAAGGCGGCACTGATGGGCACAGTTAAGGCGGCACTGATGGGCACAGTTAAGGCGGCACTGATGGGCACAGTTAAGGCGGCACTGATGGGCACAGTTAAGGCGGCACTGATGGGCACAGTTAAGGCGGCACTGATGGGCACAGTTAAGGCGGCACTGATGGGCACAGTTAAGGCGGCACTGATGGGCACAGTTAAGGCGGCACTGATGGGCACAGATAAGGCGGCACTGATGGGCACAGATAAGGCGGCACTGATGGGCACAGATAAGGCGGCACTGATGGGGACAGATAAGGCGGCACTGATGGGGACAGATAAGGCGGCACTGATGGGGACAGATAAGGCGTCACTGATGGGGACAGATAAGGCGTCACTGATGGGGACAGATAAGGCGGCACTGATGGGGACAGATAAGGCGGCACTGATGGGGACAGATAAGGCGGCACTGATGGGGACAGATAAGGCGGCACTGATGGGGACAGATAAGGCGGCACTGATGGGGACAGATAAGGCGGCACTGATGGGGACAGATAAGGCGGCACTGATGGGGACAGATAAGGCGGCACTGATGGGGACAGATAAGGCGGCACTGATGGGGACAGATAAGGCGGCACTGATGGGGACAGATAAGGCGGCACTGATGGGGACAGATAAGGCGGCACTGATGGGGACAGATAAGGCGGCACGGATGGGTGGCACGGATGGGTGGCACGGATGGGTGGCACGGATGGGTGGCACGGATGGGCACTGATAGGTACCACTGATAGGGGGCACTTATGGGCACTGGTAGGTGACACTGATGGGCACTGATAGGTTGTGCTGATGGGTGGCACTAATGTGGGTGCTGATGGGTGGCACTGATGGGTGGTACTGATGGGTGGCACTGTGGGCACTGATGGGTGGCACTGTGGGCACTGATGGGTGGCACTGTGGGCACTGATGGGTGGCGCTGATTGATGGCACTGTGGGCACTTATGGGTGACGCTGGTGGGCACTGGTAGGCAGCACTGCTGCCTATTGCCTTGTGTTGGAAGATCGCCGTGATCGGGACTGATGTCCCGATCACGGCCGCCGGTGATCGGGTTTTTTTTTCCTCCTCGCGCTGTCAGCGCGAGGAGGAAAAATAGCCGATTACCGGCTCTGTTTACATCACATGATCAGCTGTCATTGGCTGACAGCTGATCATGTGGTAAGGGGTCGGGACCAACCCCTTACTCTGATCTGTGATCAGGCGAGTCTCATAGACTCGCTGATCACCGAGCGCGCCGCACGCGCCCTGCAGGGGGCGCGCAGGCCGCTCGTGCACGGGACGACATCAGTAGACGTAGTCCCGGCAATTTAGATCCGCGCTGTTGCCGTCATTTGGCAATGGCCCGGATCTAAAGCAGTTAACTAATAAAAAAAATAAAGTGGGGCGTGCAAAATTATTCGGCCCCCTTGCGTTAATACTTTGTAGAGCCACCTTTTGCTGCGATTACAGCTGCAAGTCGCTTGGGGTATGTCTCTATCTGTTTTGCACATCGAGAGACTGAAATTCTTGCCCATTCTTCCTTGCAAAACAGCTGAAGCTCAGTGAGGTTGGATGGAGAGCGTTTGTGAACAGCAGTTTTCAGCTCTTTCCACAGATTCTCGATTGGATTCAGGTCTGGACTTTGACTTGGCCATTTTAACACCTGGATACGTTTATTTGTGAACCATTCCTTTGTAGATTTTGCTGTATGTTTGGGATCATTGTCTTGTTGGAAGATAAATCTCCGTCCCAGTTTCAGGTCTTTTGCAGACTCCAACAGGTTTTCATCCAGAATGGTCCTGTATTTGGCTGCATCCATCTTCCCCTCAATTTTAACCATCTTCCCTGTCCCTGCTGAAGAAAAGCAGGCCCAAACCATGATGCTGCCACCACCATGTTTGACAGTGGGGATGGTGTGTTGAGTGTGATGAGCTGTGTTGGTTTTTACGTCAAACATATCGTTTTGCATTGTGGCCAAAAAGTTCGATTTTGGTTTCATCGGACCAGAGCACCTTCTTCCACATGTTTGGTGTGTCTCCCAGGTGGCTTGTGGCAAACTTTAGACGAGACTTTTTATGGATATCTTTGAGAAATGGCTTTCTTCTTGCCACTCTTCCATAAAGGCCAGATTTGTGCAGTGTACGACTGATTGTTGTCCTATGGACAGACTCTCCCACCTCAGCTGTAGTTCTCTGCAGTTCATCCAGAGTGATCATGGGCGTCTTGGCTGCATCTCTGATCAGTCTTCTCCTTGTCTGAGCTGAAAGTTTAGAGGGACAGCCAGGTCTTGGTAGATTTGCAGTGGTCTGATACTCCTTCCATTTCAAAATGATCGCTTGCTCCTTGGGATGTTTAAAGCTTGGGAAATCTTTTTGTATCCAAATCCAGCTTTAAACTTCTCCACAACAGTATTACGGACCTGCCTGGTGTGTTCCTTGGTCTTCATGATGCTCTCTGCGCTTTCAACAGAACCCTGAGACTATCACAGAGCAGGTGCATTTATACAGAGACTTGATTACACACAGGTGGATTCTATTTATCACCATCAGTCATTTAGGACAACATTGGATCATTCAGAGATCCTCGCTGAACTTCTGGAGTGAGTTTGCTGCACTGAAAGTAAAGGGGCATAATAATTTTGCACGCACCACTTTTCAGTTTTTTAATTGCTAAAAAAGTTTAAAATATCCAATAGATTTCGTTCCACTTCACAATTGTGTCCCACTTGTTGGTGATTCTTCACAAAAAATAAAAATTTTATATCTTTATGTTTGAAGCCTGAAATGTGGCAAAAGGTTGAAAAGTTCAAGGGGGCCGAATACTTTCGCAAGCCACTGTATTTAAGAATAAACTGCCTTTAATTTATACTTTTACATATTACCTAAATTGTACAACACACGTGTTTTTTTTTTTTTTTTGTTTTTTTTAACCACTTACCGTCGGCACTTTGAAGAGGGATATCTTGGTAACGGCAGCAGCTGCTGCCACAACCGAAGTATCCATCTTTACAGGAGTCGGTCGTGTTTCCGATAATGGTGTTCTCCGCGGCGGATTCGCAGCGAGATCACCGTTATTGGCGGCAGGAGAGGTGCCGCCACTCTCCCGCGCCCTCCGCCGCTTACCGGAGCCGTCGGTAGTGGCGGAGGAGATTGGGACCTGTCAGTTCCTCGGTATGGAGACGAGTGAGGCTAAGATGGCGCCCACCCGTCTCCATACCATATGAGGGCGGAAGCGACGTCATAACGTCAGCTCCGCCCATATGTCTTAAAGGCATATTTTTTTTTAATCATTTTTTTTTTTTTTTTTGCATTTTGTAAATGCCTTTTAATATGAGATCTGAGGACTTTTTGACCCCAGATCTCATATTTAAGAGGACCTGTCATACTTTTTTCTATTACAAGGGATGTTTACATTCCTTGTAATAGGAATAAAAGTGATCCAAATAATTTTTTTTTTTAAAAAAACCGCGAAAAAATAATTAAAGTAAAATAAGAAAAAAAAATTAAAACATTTTTTAAAGCGCCCTGTCCCGACGAGCTCGCACGCAAAAGCGAACGCGTGAGGTATCGTCACGACCGGTAGAGCGAGAGCAATAATTCTAGCCCTAAACCTCCTCTGTACTGCAAAACATGCAACCTGTAGAATTTTTTAAACGTCGCCTATGGAAATTTTTAAGGGTAAAAGTTTGACGCCATTCCACGAGCGTGCGCAATTGTGAAGCGTGACATGTTGGGTATCAATTTACTTGGCGTAACATTATATTTCACAATATAAAAAAAAATTAGGCTAACTTTACTGTTGTCTTATTTTTTTTATTCAAAAAAGTGAACCAAAGAAAGTGCGCTTAGAAGACCGCTGCGCAAATACGGTGCGAAAAATAGTATCGCAATGACCGCCATTTTATTTTCTGGGGTGTTAGAAAAAAACAATATATAATGTTTGGAGGTTCTAAATTATATTCTAGCAAAAAAAACTGTTTTTAACATGTGAACACCTAAAATCCAAAAGGAGGCTAGTCCTTAAGTGGTTAAGGTTATCTGATAAATCAAAACAATAATCGGCCAACTAATCGATTATACAAATAATCGTTAGTTGCAGCCCTATTAATTTGGCATATAAATTATGTTTAGTCTCTGGTCACTGCAAAAAATAAATGTAAAAATGTACCTCTCAGGTTTTCAAGATTACAATAACCAGATTAAAACGCTGAATGTGGCTAGTTTTGTATTTGAATTGGATCATCAAACCTACAGTGGCCAAGATGGTACTAACTAGAAGCCAAATTCCGAATGTCAGAGGCCAAAACCTTTGCTAGCTTTTCTGCTGTAACACATATCTAAACACAAACAGCAAAAACAGCTATTTCTTATTCGTACATAACGGGACACCGAGCCTTAGTAATTACTATGTGGGTTTTAGGCCACCTTCAGGTGATGGACACTGGCACACCCTAAGACAGGAAGTCCACTCCCTATATAACCCCTCCCACTACCGGGAGTACCTCAGTTTTTTCGCCAGTATCTTAGGTGTTGGTCACGAGTAAAGATGTGCTGTGCTGAGCTCCACTGGAGCAATCCTTGCTGGGGCCAGCTATGCAGCCGGATCCAGTCAAAGTGTCTTTTTAGGCTGTATGGAATGGTACTCCGGCCTCGTGGCGGAAGAAACAAGGTTTAGCCGGTAACGCTTCTCTTTTTAGAGAGCTGGACCCCGGGATCCAGTATTTTTGGTGCATTCACCCATAAGGTTTTTTTTGGTGGGGTCTTCTACGGGTCCAGGAGTGTGGATCCCCCGATTAAAAAGGGGCCCGGGTTCCTGAAGGTTTTTAAACGGAGCCCACCGTGAGGGGTGAAGATTGGGTTTGTTGGTTTTACCACAGAAATCCCTGCGGCGGGAAAGGTAAGTGGAGATTTCTAAGGAATTTTTAAGTTTCTTATGAATTGTCTGCTTTAACCACTTAACGACCGGCCACTGTTGAGGTATAGAGACGAGTGATGCCAAGATGGCGCCCACCTGTCTCTATACCATAGGACGGCCGGAGCGACGTCATTACGTCGGCTCCGCCTACTTCTCTTAACCACTTCCGGACCGCCCACTGTATATATACGTCATTTTTTTGAAGATGGATATCTCGGTAACGGCAGCAGCTGCTGCCACAACCGAGATATCCATCTTTTCAGCGGGCGGTTCCGTACACGATAATGGTGGTCTCTGCGGCGGGTTCGCCGCGAGATCACCATTATCGGCGGCGGGAGAGGTGCCACCCCCCCTCCCGCCGCTCTCCCGCACCCTCCGCCGCTTACCGGAGCCGTCGGTAGCGGCAGAGGCGATCGGGTCCTGTCACTTCCTCGGTATGGAGATGAGTGAGGCCAAGATGGCCCCCACCCGTCTCCATACCATGTGACGGCCGGAGCAACGTCATTACGACGGCTCCGCCCACTTCTCTTTTTTTTTTTTTTTTTTGCATTTTAGTCTAAATATGAGATCTGAGGACTTTTTGACCCCAGATCTCATAGTTAAGAGGACCTGTCATGCTTTTTTCTATTACAAGGGATGTTTACATTCCTTGTAATAGGAATAAAAGTGATCCAAATTTTTTTTTTTTAAATAAAATTAAAGTAAAATAAAAAAAAAAAAAAAAAAAAATTTTTTTTTTTAAAGCGCCCTGTCCCCACGAGCTCGCGCGCAGAAGCGAACGTGAGTAGCGCCCGCATATGAAGACGGTGGTCAAACCACACATGTGAGGTATCGCCGTGACCGGTAGAGTGAGAGCAATAATTCTAGCCCTAGACCTCCTCTGTAACGCAAAACATGCAATCTGTAGAATTTTTTAAACGTCGCCTATGGAGATTTTTAAGGGTAAAAGTTTGACGCTATTCCACGAGCGGGCGCAATTTTGAAGCGTGACATGATGGGTATCAATTTACTTGGCGTAACATTATATTTCACAATATAAAAAAAATTTGGGCTAACTTTACTGTTGTCTTATTTTTTTTTTTCAAAAAAGTGAATTTTTTCCAAAAAAAGTGCGCTTAGAAGACCGCTGCGCAAATACGGTGCAAAAAAAAGTATTGCAATGACCGCCATTTTATTCTCTAGGGTGTTAGAACCCCCAAACATTATATATTGTTTTTTTCTAAGTAATTTTCTAGCAAAAAAAACTGTTTTAAACATGTAAACACCTAAAATCCAAAACGAGGCTGGTCCTTAAGTGGTTAAAAAGTACACACGCCGCTGATCCTGTCGGATCGGAAGCCCGCGCTCACATGGGAAAATGCTCTTTTTTGAAGAGAGGGGGGGGGGCACGGAGGAAATACGGAGTGGGCATGGCTTAGCGCAGCGTTGGCGTGCAGCAGCGTCCAGCGCGGGATTACTTTAAAAGGCTCCATTTTTGCTGACTGCAGCTGTCTGAGAGAGACAAAAGCAAAAAAGAGGCATGTAAGTGGTGACACAGGCATTTCCTTGGCACTTTTACTGAATCATTAGGCTGAGCGTTAATAGCAGCGACATTCGCTGGACTATTTGCTCAAGCAGTGAGTGCGATTTCTTCTGGTAGTACCTCTGCATTTGTGCATCGGGCTATATTCAGAAGGGGAGGTAGAAACACCCCAGAAAGGGCTTTAAAGGGACTCCTTCAAGCTCTAAACAGCCGAAACTCCTCTCTACAATGGCATCCTTCCCTGAGAGTTCTGGGGTGGTCAGTCAGAGTAAGCAATCAGGGCTATCAAATATTGCAATTGTTTTCAAAACTGCAGCCCCTGTCTTTATTACTGAAGAGGGTTTTTCCTCAAGCCATGATAGGATTGGCTAGTGGCTTTAATCGCATCCCAGAATGGGATAAAATGCGACCGGTCCCTTTCCATTACCCAGGGCCCTCAAACTGAGTATCTTGGGGGCGGGAGAAGATGAATTTCCCTCAGGGGACCGTGAAAAGGCTGATGACTCCTCTTCTGAGGGGTCAAATGCGGGGGGACCAGGTTTACAATCTGAAAGATTGATGGTGCAATTCTTACTGAATTTGTCCGCTTCACATTTTTGCTACTTTTCATTAAGTTGGTTGATATGCCCACTTTTTGTTTGGGTTCACTAAAGCCTCCTCCAGCTGCGCATGCCTTTCCTGTCCATTCATTGCTGGAAAGGCTTATGTATTCTTTTTTTAAATCATAAAAGGTTTTATTGCTCATAAGAAAAAACATACAATTCAGTTATATATGCACCATAATCAGCATTTCTTTTTCCCAAATAGTAATATAGCCATCAATAAGGTGTTATAGTTTGCATCTTAGAACTGTCAGCATTCGGACTATATGTCCCATCTAATTAAACCGGTAACATATTCTCCATTGTCCACACACCTTCCTCCTCCATTCTCCAATACACACTCTCGGCATCTACCTGTCATATCTTTAAACACTTCTTAACAGCCTCATCTGTACCAATTCCATGGGGCTTATTCCAGGCACATCCAACCACGGGTCCCACAATCTGTCAAATTTTCCAGGACTGCCCCTGTGCTGGTAAATATATTTTTCCATTATAACCGTTTTCCCCATATTTAGTATCCATGTTTTGATATTAGGTGGCGTAGCAGACTTCCATCCCATCAGTATTACCTTTCTAGCCTGGAACAGCGCACGTGCAAAAGCAACTCTCGTCACCTCCTCTGCGATCACCCCCTCCAGAACTCCCAGTAAGCAACACAATGGATCTAGTGGGACATTGACCTGGAACACCTGATTTAGCGTAGCCAGGACCTCTGTCCAATACCTATGGAGTTTGGGGCAACGCCAGAGGAGGTGAATCAAGTCCCCAGACGCCGCCCTGCATCTGCCACACAATGAGTCAGGAGCCTTGCCCATTCTATATAGCTTTACAGGGGTATAATGTACTCTCAACAAAATATAAAGTTGGGATACCTTCTGTGCCACGTTTAGTGAGCAGGTGTTAACTGCTTGCAGAGCTTCTTCCCATACCTCCCCCGACAAGGGGCCCAAATCCGCTTCCCATTGAGCAGCCGCCTTTGTGGGGTACCCCTCTAACAATGACGCTAATAACATGTTATAGCATTGTGAAATTATACCCTTAGTCTCCGACGCCTCCTGCATTATATGAAAAACCGGTGTGGGGGATTGGGACCAATCTGTTGCATCCCCTTGTGCTTTAATTGCATGCTTCAATTGTAGATAGTAAAACAACATACTGGTAGGCAAGGAATATTTATCTTGTAAATCCTTAAACGATAACAATGTTCCATTACTGAAAATCTGGTACATGTGTGTGATACCCCTGCAGCGCCATCTGTGCCCCTGTTGGAGCTTAGCAAGCTCAACATATGTTTTATTTTCCCATATCGGGCTATACTTGGTGAAGCCCAAAACGTTTTGTAGTTGTTTAGCTTTGTTCCATACCTTCTGCAAAAGTGTATATGTGGGCATTTGTTTATTGGGTCTTTGGAAAAGGTGAGCCTCCAATCCCTCGGGTATTGACTCCGCCCCTGTGCCCACCAGCATAAGCTTAGCAGACGAACCCAGTGGCAGAGGGGCCATGGCACCTATCAGATGCTGCAGTTGTGCCGCTAGATAGTATATCCAAGGGTTGGGTAGGGCAAGGCCTCCCCCTCCTTTGAGCGCTGCAGCTGTTCTAACTTAATTCTGGGGGGTTTGGTATGCCACAGCAACAGCCGGAATAAGGAGTTAACCACTCTGAATATCTTCAGCGTAATAACTACCGGTGTGTTATGTAGCATGTATAGAAATTGTGGCATCAGAATCATTTTTATGAGATTCACTTTTCCTGCCAGGGACATCTTAAGTTTATTCCAAACATTTATTTTATCTCTAAACCGCGACATCAGAGGGTAGACATTTAGGCTACAACGTCCGTAAGTTTAGGTGAGATGTGTATACCTAAATATTTAAAGGTAGAAACTACAGGTATCTGAGTCGGGGGTCTCACATTGGTCATCGGGGAACCGTCTATAAACATTAAGGCAGATTTAGTCCAGTTGATAGTGAGGCCTGAAAAGTGGCCGAATTCAGTTATAAGTGACATTGCCTGTTCCAGGGATCCCTCTGCGTCTTCTAAAAACAAAAGCATGTCATCGGCGTAGAGCATGATTTTTTCATGCAATTCACCATATCGGAAACCTCTAATCTGTGGGCAGTCTCTCACCCGCGCCGCCAGGGGCTCTATAGCCAGTGCGAAGAGCAGGGGGGACAGAGGGCACCCCTGTCTGGTCCCCCTGCTCAACCCAAAGGCATGAGACATTCGATCCGCCACACGTATAGCTGCCCGTGGTGCATCATACAGCAGCCTAACCCACCTGATGAACCTGGGCCCAAACCCAAACTTGGCCAGAACCGCCCACAGATATCTCCAGCACACGCTGTCAAATGCCTTATTGGCATCAAGAGACAGCAAGGCTCTACGGCCCATAGATTCCGAGGGGGTCTGCATGTTTAGGTATAGACGTCTAAGGTTGGTCGCCGTAGATGTTCGAGGCATAAATCCTGCTTGATCTGAGTGAACTATTGTTCTAACAATCCTATTAACCCGCATGGCCAGTACTTTAGCTAGTAATTTAATGTCGCTCTGAAGGAGCGATATAGGCCTATAGGAGCCCGCATCTAAGGGGTCCTTACCCATTTTCAACAATAATATAATGTTAGCTTTAGTCATAGTGGTTGGTAGCCTTCCCAATTTAAAGGATGCATTTAATACTTCAAGCAGTTTAGGTAGGATTATTTCGCCATATTGGGTGTAGACCTCCATGGGAAGCCCGTCATCCCCGGGGGCCTTGCATGTAGGAAAAGAGGCAGCCGCCTACCTCAGTTCGTCTAGTGAAATTGGTACTTCCAGCTCCCCCCTCGCCTGGTGGGTCAGAGCTGGAAGCGTTATAGTGCCCATGTATGTCTGCAGCTCCTCGTCTGTATAGCTGTCACACGGCTTATATAACTCTGCGTAAAAAGAGGCTAGCTCCTCTATAATTTTCTCCGGATCATTCACCAGGCGTCCCGAGGAGCTACGTATCGCTCCTATAGCAGGGGACGACTGTTGAGATCTGGCTATTCTAGCCAACAATCTACCAGTTTTTTCACCCTCTTCGTAAAATGCTTGTTTAGTAAAGAACCGTTTACGTTCCGCGGCGGAGGACCATAACCGGTCCAGGGACTCCTGAGCCGATATCCATGCCTCCCTCGTCGCGGACTCTGATGAGTCTAAAATAAAAGCAAGCTCCAATTGCTTCACCCGGTCTTCCACCTGTATCAGTACGGCTGCCGAATTGTGTTTTACGCCAGCAATTTCAGCTATAAATGTACCTCTTAGGCATGCCTTAAAGGCATCCCATCTTAATAATAAATCAGTTTGTCTCCGGTTGTCAAAGTATTGTTCTATCTGTTTCGCTACTCTATCGTGAGAGGTGAAAAGCTTTAGCCAAAAAGCATTCAGTTTCCACGGTGCTCTCGGCAGTGTGGTCGCCGGTCTAGTGATAAGCGACCAGAGGGGAGTGATCAGAGACCCCCCGGGGTAAATATTCTACCTTGTGCATAACACTTAAGAGTTGAGGGGACCCCACACACAGGTCAATACGGGAAAGTGACCCATGGGTTTTGGAGAAGCAGGAAAATTGTTTGGTAGTAGGGTATTTAGCTCTCCACAAGTCTCCACAAGTCTATCCAACCCACCTCTATCAGTAGTCTGCTCAGAATAGTGCCCCTGTTTCCCGAGGGTGGCTGTGCCGGGGGATGCTTGTCTAGTCTGGGATCTAAGTAACCATTAAAGTCACCCATGATCATTATTGGGACATCAGGTTTGTCAGCCAAGTAAGTCAAGAGGAGCTGCAGGATTTCCCTGGAGAACGGAGGAGGTATGTACACAAACACCAATATCAACGTCAATGTATACAACCTGCAATGTAGAAACACAAATTTACCCATGGAATCAATAACAGCGTCTAATTCCTGGTAGGCCAAGGACTTATGTACCAGAACACTCACCCCGCGAGAGTATGCAGTGTGAGTGGAATGGTAGGCCTTGCCCACCCAGGAATATTGCAGAAAACTGACTGTATCCTTTGTTAGATGAGTCTCCTGGAGGCCCACTATTGCTGGGTGAAATTTTCTCAGACATGTGCTTATCATGGTACGTTTCAAGGGATCATGGACACCTCGGACGTTCCATGTCACAACTGGGGTGTTTGCCATAATTGGTACTGTAAAGTGACAAGTCCTGGGTGAACCTGTTTCTTCGCCTCATCTTCTGGCCGTAAAGTATCAGTGCTTGTCCCGATGACCCAGACTGTCCCGGTATAGCATTCAGCGTTGTTTTGCAATGACGACCCGAGGCATCTGTGGAAGAATGTGCGTGGTGTCTCCATATTCAGAAGTGTCCTTCCTAACTGAAACAGTGTGCTCCGTAGTTTAGAACCTGTTCTTTGGATGTGAGCAACTTTCCCACAGTGGTCAGGGGGGGATTCCCCCGTTCCGTCTGTGCACCTTAAGTTGTGCTTTAAACTGGTGCCAACCGGGCACATTTTAACCAGCCCCTTCAACTGGGCCAAAACTTGAGTGTTCAAAAAAGTTCCTGTGGGTACAACTATCCCACCTTGGTGTTTGACGTTTCTTGGTATATCTCTTGTGAACAAAGCTCTTGTCGCGCGTTAACTTTGTGAAGTAGTAACATTGTCCCGCAAAATGTGTTGTAGACTATAAAACAGGGGTCTCAAACTGGTGGCCCTCCAGCTGTTGCAAAACTACAAGTCCCATGAGGCATTGCAAGGCTGACAGTTACAAGCATGGCTCTTACAGGCAGAGGCATGATGGAACTTGTAGTTTCGCAACAGCTGGAGGGCCACCAGTTTGAGACCCCTGCTATAAAACGTCTAGTAATGACTGACCGACTTCCCAGCTCCGCGTAGTGTCGTTCACTCTCCCATATCAGCCTCTCTCCTCCTCCTTAGATCCTGCTCATTGCGGTCCAACCAGGCGGACGCTTCGGCTGCAGACTTAAAGAATGTGGACTGACCTCTTGCCGTGATGCGTAATTTAGCCGGGTATAACATGGCATATGTGACTTGAATCTTCTGCAATCTTTTCTTTACCTCTGCAAACTTGGCCCTTTTGCGCTGTACCTCGGCCGAGAAGTCAGGATAAAAGGAAATTTTTGTTCCGTTATAGTGCACTGCACCCTTTTCCCTGGCCAATCGAAGTTTTATTTCTCTGTCCTTGTAGTTCAGGAGTCTGGCCAGCATTGATCTAGGTGGATTGCCTGGGGGGAGGGGTCTCAGTGGTGTACGGTGTGCTCGCTCCACTGCAAAAAGCGCGGTAAAAACATCTTTGCCGAATATATGTCCTGTAACCACATTTCTGTAAATGCTGTGGGGTCCCTTCCCTCCACCTTCTCTGGGAGCCCCACTGTGCGTACATTATTCCTCCTGAGGCGGTTCTCGATGTCGTCATTTTTGGCGTTGGCCTGAGCTGCTTGCTGTAATGCACTTCTAGTATCCCTAGTGAGGGGGGGGGGGGGTAGTATATCCTCCACCTCACTGATCCTTCCCTCCACTGCTGTGGTTCTCTCCCTGATCTTTTGAATGTCATGACGCAGGAGAGAAACAGTCTCAGTGAGGCTCCCAAATTGCACTTTCAGTCCATTTACAGACGCTGTGCAACTCTGTACCGCCCGCAGAATATCACTTAGTGTAGGCTGCTGTACCTCTTCCTGCATGGAGTCAGAACCATCTGCATTAAGGATCAGGGAGCCCTCTAATGGCAGCGTGTCATCTAGTGCCATGTCGCCTTCTTGTCCCTCAGTGTCCATTGCCAGTGACTGCTGATTCAGGGGGGAGGCACCGCTCTGTCCCTGCATCTTTTGGGCATAAGATACCATGTCCCTGGGCTGCTCTTTCCCCCACTGTTTGCCAGACTTTGCTGCCTTACCGCTCGGTTCCTGTGTCTTGTCTGTGCTGCGAGCCGCACGCTGTGGTAAAGGAGAACCGGCGCCATCTTGGCCATCCATGGCCGCCGCTGCTACTGCTTCTTTCTCCCCCTTTCTGGTCATTCTGGGCCTCCGGAACCGTTCGCCGGTGTTGTGAGGTGTCCTGCGGTGTGCTGGTGGGTCGGTTCTGGGTTCGGATCGGTAGCGGGTTCAGGATGTTAGAAGGATCAGTGGCAGGAGCTCCGTGTAATGCGTCCGCTCACATGCCCGTCCAGGCCACGCCCAAGGCTTATGTATTCTGAGTGGGTGTGGCACACCGCTGATCTGTCTCTCCTGTGAACGATCTGTGGGTCGCGACGGCAAGTGCAGCTTCCGGAACCGCTGATTGGACACAGCGGGAACCAATCTCCCCCTAAACCGCGTGCACGAAAACACGTACGTGATTTTGCGCACCGGGGCTGGCCTGCCACAGTAAATGTATGTGGGGCGGTCCAGAAGCGATTAAATATAAGAAGTTGACCAACATAGTAGACTGCTTTCAGAATTTTATACCTTCTTATCTTCCTGAGCCACAGCACAACTGTTCCTAGGAACAACCTTATAGAACAAAATCTCTCAATGCCAAGTCTCAGGAGTGAGTCCCTATAGAAGAGTCGATAAATGAAGAAAAGATCTTTAAGGTTCTCAAAGCCTTGCCTATAGTGAAAGCCCCTGGCCCAAACTTTTATTATAAAACGTTCCAGCAGATTCTACCACTACGGTTTTTAATGCCTACAATTCCATCCCACAAGAGCACCCTTTTTCCTAAGACCCACTCACATAACAGCAGTGCCCAATGAACATAAAGATCCATCCCTTTGTACTATTTATAGACCTTTCCTATGTAAAAAAAAAAAAAAAAAATCTTAGCCACTCGCCTGGGTTCCGTGTGCCGGGGAGAATATACCTGGCAACTATTCAACCTGTATAATCACTATTTAGGTTTTATCTTTATCTAGGTTTAGGGGGAGGGGCCAGGAGGGAGCGATCAGCACAGAGCTGGGTTGTGGAGCTCTCACACCCCGCAGCACGCCGCACAGCCGTTTTTTCGCTTGTCATGTTTGGTGCACATGAGCACCTTATAAATGTGAGTACCCCACTGTGGGGATTGGATGTCATTCTAATAAAATTATCTTACGGTATTATACTATATTAGCCTTTCTCTTTTCTATGATATGATGTGAGTGGAGCCATAACGAATCTGTTTGGGGAATCAGCTGTACCAATCACTGAGCCCAGGGGTGGCTCCAAAAGCGTGTATTGACACAATTAAACACTGTCACACGCTCCAAGGTGAGCGCAATCACATTGGGGGTCACCAAGGCACTTCACGGCATGTTTTTTCTGGGCACTTTTGATTCAATACTGGAACTTTTTCTTTGAAACATCACTAGTATATTGATTTCTGCTGGAACTTTGTCACTTCACGTTGTTGGATTGGAAGATTTTTTTTCACGACTGTGATTTCAATACCACAATAAGGACGATTATAGTTCTATTTTACTACACGTGTGATTTATTTATTTTATATGTGTTTTTTATTTATTTTAATTATTTTTTCACCCTCACTTTTATAATCACAGTGGACTTTTTATGTGTTATATGTATAACACTTTCTCAGTATGCACATCTGCTCAAGGATTTTTGGTATTTCATACATTTATTCACAGATGGTTTTAGATCTATGTTGTCATGGTTATATCGCATGATTTAGGTACGCTTTATATGCACATTGCACTTTGTGATTTAATGTACACGGCACTTTGGTGTACATGGTTCTAAGATTCATACAGCAAGTGATTTTAGTTTTATATTCTCTGTAATTTGCACTTTATATTATTATTATTATTATTATTATTATTTTCGATCCACACTTAGGATTTAGTTACTCAGATATATCCCCAGGCGCAGCGCATTCTTCATTTATAGTTTATCGCACGGTCATGAATATGTGATCTGCGTTTGCAGCCGGGTATTTATTCGGTTGGTTCTTTACTGAGGCATTGGATTATTGTGGCTCGCAAGATTTTTTTCCATATTTCAGGTTTTATCTCCTGTTCCACATTTCTTTTTTAAATTATTTGCTGGAAACATTTTTTTTATAAAGCACACATATACAATGTTATCTTTAAGGATTTACTGTTAAAAATACATGGTTTAGGGTATATCTGTTTTATTTTAAATCAGTAAGAACTATAAATTACTGATGCATTATGAGAAAAATGAAATGTATGCAAAAAACAAGAAAATTTTATTTTGTGAATAACTTTTAACATGCTTTGTACCAAAAATGTAATTTTAATGTTGCAGTAAGTAGAACAAGCAGCAGAATAAAATATGCATGGTTTTCCTCACGTTAATGGTACTTGTGTTCAAAATATTTCTGATCATACTTGAAAAAAATTTGATATTTAAAAATATCAAAAAAAGATAAAAAGATAAAAAAAGTTAAAAAAAGAGGCCTCTGCAAGGACAGTCAAGAGCAAATTCCAGTCCCAAGGACACAAGAGTGGCCTGACATATGGGACTGGCTACATTACACGCTGTATTGAAGTATGAATCGAGTGAGAACAATGGCCTCTGGCGAAAAAATGGATAGCGATGAACTCTAACCCTTAACGTTACTTGAGGCCAAGCTCCTTTCCCCTACTGATTGGAGAAAGAAAAGAGATTCCCACTCACGTATTCCTGTGGGTGCCACTTCCTGGTTTTCACCAGGCAAAAAAAATATTTCCAAGCCCTGTAATTGAAATTCCCTGAAGCTGGCTTCCAGGGCTCAACAGTGCTGAAATACAAGACCCTTAGATCCCGCTGGACTGGGAGTTTCCAAGGAGCGACCCCAACCAGACTCGTTATATCAGTGTATCAAGCCCTCCTGGGCTAATTCGGCTAACACTATTATTAGTGTTGTCATCTCCCGGATTTTTCGCAAAAGATGTGGGAGAAGGGAAAGCATCAAATAAGGGAGAACTGATCCCTAAGGTGCATCTACCCCTATTACCTGTGGGACTCTCGTCCCAGACACAACCTGTCCCAACTTGTTGTAGAACTTGGAATCTAGTAGATTCACCTGCAGTGTTCCCCCGCCGCTATTCTATACCTGGAATATGCACTGACGATAGAGACAGCACTTGTGCTGTCCTAGACGGAATGTGGTTCACCTTCCTGAGTCGCATGACTCCTGTTGCCGCCCTGGTTGTCTGTCTGTCTGTCTATCTTATGTATATGTATGCACCTGCAGAGGCATTTCTGGATTGAACCTGCGACTGGTTTGTCCCAACATCCAGAGCAAAGCGTACTTGACAAAAGTATTTTCTCCTGTGGAGACCAAGTCCACTGAACTATAGCCACCTTCAAACCAACTGGAGAAGCTGGCTTTGGTTATCTTCCCAATCCCTTCTTCAGATTTCGAACCATCAACCACCAATTTTAGCTCTGCCACACCCCAGGAACAGAGCCCTCTGGCAATCCAATGCCTGGATCTTCATGTTCCAGACAGAGAATGATCCTCTACAGAAGACCTGGAGTAGGACTGTACATGGGGGACGTGCCTTGACATAGATACATTTTTGCAGGAGGAAGTTGTATCAAAGGAAAATCTGCAACAGACTGCTTACTGAACAGATTATTGAGGTATACTGAGATTAGCACCCTCTGCGTTTTCAACAAGTCCAGCACTGTGGCAGGGAGCTTTATGAACCCTTGGAGCTGTGGCCAGCCCGAAGAGCAAAGTCACAAAAATAATAGACTCTTCATTGCAATTGCAAACACCCTTGATGAGTCTGGAAAAAACGTGTCACATGAAGATATGAGTCATTGATGGCTGTGGACCCCGAAATCTACTCCTTGCAGAGAGGTCAACACTAAATGGACAGAGCTGAAACAGAAGGATGTCCAGCAGCGTAGCCTCCCTGACGGTAATCCCGAGTGTGGCTCGGGGTTAAATTTCAGTCCCATTAGCGGTAACCCCGAGCCACACTCGGGATTACATTGCAGGATCCTGGTGTGGCGTTACTTACCTTGTCCCCAGGATCCTGCGATGTCCCCCGCTGTGTCTGCGGGCTCTGTCTCCTCCGAAGCCTCTCCATGCCAGGCTCCGTTCTCTGCGAGCGTCGCGACGCACGGGGGCGGAGCCTGATGGCAAATTAAAAAAAATTTAGAAACCATAACACATACAGTACTGTAATCTTACAGATTACAGTACTGTATGAAATTATTTCACATCCCTTTTGTCCCCAGTGCTTTGGCCCATGCCCTGCATGCAGTTTTATATTTATATATATATATATATATATATATATATATATATATATATATATATATATATATATATATATATATATATATATATATATACTGTTCTTTCTGCCTGGAAACTTGAGATTGTCCATAGGAACCAAAAAGTGTCCCTTTATGTCAAAAGTGGCTTTAGACCAGCTAGAAAACAGCGATAGTAAATTAGAACACTTGGAGAATTGAGCGATAGTGAATCGTGGGGAAATGTATTTTATTATTATTATATTATTATTTTTTTAATTATTTATTATAATTTGTGTTTTTGTGTTTTAAACTTCATCATATCCGGGATATCTACTAGACTCTTGTTTGGACAGATTTAAGTGTGTTATTGGCCTACAATATAAAACGCCAAATTTCCATGCAAAATAATTGTACCGCTTTCAGCACCTAAAATCCGAAATAATCATACCGCCAGGGAGGTTAAGATCTAGTAGATCTTAGTTTTGGGATCGCTACTGGTTGAGTCCCCCCCCCCCCCCCCCCTTTTTTTTTTTTTTTTTAATAATGAGCCCATACCTTCTGCTCCAAGAGCCAAATTCAAGGCAGAAGACTGACGACTCTGTGGCGGACCCCGAAGGCCCAAAGAGGTGTATCTAAACTACTAGGCTTCTAATGGCTAAAGATGGAGCAAACCACCTCAGAGACTGCCCTAAGATCTTCTGGCCTGAGCAGCCTCAGATGCTTCGCTCACACAGGTGGGGAAAAGCTTCCAGCATCTGGTATTCCGGGGCAGTCTCCCATCCATATACTATGCTTGATCCTGCTTAGGCTTCGATAGACAGAGATCAGGCATGATCAAGGTGATGCGGTCGCAGTCCATTTGACGCATTCATTTTTTTATCAGGAATCGCTGCAATGCCAAACACCACAGTGGCTCAGATGCTCACTGTCCATCGGGAGATGTGGACACCGCCAGATCACTAAACCTCAGAGTGGTGCACCTGCCTCTTTTCTGGAACCATTTAACTGGTATAACAGGTAAATAACGTAGCAACTATATTGGCCAACCTAATACAAAGACCTCCAAGGATGCAGGCCTAAAACAATGTTTATATGCCGCTATGCAACCCCTTAGGTATGCAGGTACCCAGGTATGCCATTATGTAGGTACCTAGGTATGCAAACATGCAGGTATACAAGTATTCTTGCCATTCATGCATGTTATGTATGCAGCTCAAGGGAATAAGCACATATGTATGTACGTATCCCTAGACAAATAAGCACATATATGTAGTCCTAGGCAAAAAAGCACATATTTATACAGTTTAATGTAAAGGAGCCCATATGTATGCAGTTTAATGCAACTAAGCATATACAGTGCTTAGAAAAAGTATTCACCACCCCCTGGCATTTTTTGTTTTGTTGCCTCACAACCTGGAATTAACATGGATTGTTTGAGGATTTGCATCATTTAATTTACAGAGCATGCCCACAACTTTGAAGATTATTATTATTTTTTTAATTTTATTGTGAAGCAAACAACAAATAGGACAAAATAACAGAAAGTCAATGTGCATAACTATTCACCCCCTAAAGTCAATACTTTGTAGAGCCGCCTTTTGCGGCTATCACAGCTCCAAGTCGCTTTGGATAAGTCTCTATGAGCTTGCCACATCTTACCACTAGGATTTTCGCCTATTCTTCCTTGCAAAACTGCTCCAGCTCCTTCAAGTTGCATGGTTTGCGCTTGTGAACAACAATCTTTAAGTCTGACCACAGATTTTCTATTGGATTGAGGTCTGGGCTTTGACTAGGCCATTCCAACACATTTACATGTTTCCCCCTTAAACAGCTCAAGTGTTGCTTTAGCAGTGTGTTTTGGGTCATTGTCCTTCTGGAAGGTGAACCTCTGTCCTAGCCTCAAATTACACACTGAGTGGTACAGGTTTTGCTCAAGAATATCCCTGTATTTAGCACCATCCATCTTTCCCTCAACTCAGACCAGTTTCCCAGTCCTGACTGCTGAAAAACATCCCCACAGCATGTTGCTGTCGATGGTGTTCTTTGGGTGATGGGTTGGGTTTGCGCCAGAAATAACGTTTTCTTTGGCCACAAAGTTCAATCTTAGTCTCATCAAATCAGAGCACCTTACTCCATACATTTTGGGAGTCTCCCACATGCCTTTTCGCAAACTCAAAACGTGCCATTTTGTTTTTTGTTGAAAGTAATGGCTTTCTTCTGGCCACTCTGCCATAAAGCCCAACTCTATGGAGCGTACGGCTTATTGTCGTCCTATGTACAGATACTCCAGTGTCTGCTGCGGGACTCTGCAGCTCATCCAGGGTTACCTTAGGTTTCTGTGCTGCCTCTCTGATTAATGCCCTCCTTGCCCGGTCTGTGAGTTTTGGTGTGCGGCTGTTGTGCCATGTTCTTTCCATTTGGTTATGATGGATTTTATGGTGCTCCTAGAGATCATCAAAGATTTGGATTTTTTTTTTATAACCTAACCCTGACTTGTACTTCTCAACAACATTGTCCTTTACTTGTTTGGAGAGTTCCTGGGTCTTCATGGCAGTGTTTGGTTAGTGGTGCCCCTTGCTTAGGTGTTGCAGCCTCTGGGGCCTTTCAAAAAGGTGTGTATATGTAATGACAGATCATGTGACACTTAGATTGCACACAGGTGGACATCATTTCACTAGTTATGTGACTTCTGAAGGCAATTGATTGCACCAGAGCTTTTTATGGGCTTCATAACAAAGGGGGTGAATACATACACACATGCCAATTATCAGTTTTTTATTTCTGTAAATAAGTTTTTTATGTATATATTTTTCTAATTTTTCTTCACCAACTTAGACTATTGTGTTCTGATCCATTGCATATAATTCAGATAAAAAAAACATTGAACTAAAGGCTGTAATGTAACAAAATAGGTTAAAAGCCAAGGGGGGTGAATACTTTTGCAAAGTACTGTATGTATGCAGTTCAAATGAAAACATGGCAGCCTGCGTTTAGGCAACATGCATTTATGGAGGCATGCGTTTATGGAAGCATGTAAGTATGGGCTTATGCAAATATGCGTTTAGGCAAAACACGAAAGCGCGTGTCCATGCAAACACGCACTTGTGCAATACATGCCCATGGAAACATGCATCTACGGAATAAGCAAGCATGCGTTTATGCAACATATATTACGCAACACGTATCTATGCAAACGTGTTTATGCAAACATTTATATCTCTGCAACATGCATACACACTTATGCACACATGTCTATACAAATACGTGCCTATAAAAACCTGCGTCTATGCAAAATGCTGTCGCAGCTAGCCTTGGGGGATGCATGCTGGGCGGATAGGCGCCGCCCACTTGTCGGGTGTGGGGGCCACGGGGCGGGCCGGCTTGGGCCCTCTGCAAATATGTGCCTATGCAAGCTTGTGTTTATTCAAGCAAACACGTGTCTATGCAAGCATTATGAAACATGTATACTATGCTGCACCTGCTCAACTGCACCTGGACCCATACTAGATTTAGTCAGGATTAGCCAAGTACATAGGCATCCAATGCAGCCTCTATGCTGCTTCCACAGCCTAAGGCCCCTTTCACACCTCTACGACCTGTCCTGCGACTTGGGACTGCAAGGTCGCCTGACAAGTCGTACCCCATGATTTCCAATGAGTACCATTCACATCTGTGCATCTGCAACGTAGTCCCTGCACTACCTTGGTCCGACTTTGACGTGACTTTAGGTCCATAGACCTCAAGATTACACAGGCATTGCTTCAAGTCGCCGTAAAATCACGCCACTTTCAAGTCGCACAAGTGCGAAAAGGAGCCCAAAACTAAGCTCCTGCAGACCCAATGCATGGTATTCTGGAGACTCAACTCCTAACTCCAAGTGCACTGATTCCATGTTCTTCCAAACGTGTGCCTGTGCCACATGTATCTATGCAAAACGTGTTTATTCTAGCATGCGTTTAGGCAACAAGCTTGCAAGCATGTATACTATGCTGCACCTGCACTTGGCCCCATACTAGTTTTTCCTAGTTTAGCACATATGCATCCCATGCAGCCCTTTTCTGCTTCAGATCAGCCTAAAAGTAAGCTCATGCAGACCACATGCACAGTTTGCAAATATGCACCTGTTCAACTGCACCAGGCCCAATACTAGTTTTGTGCCAGACGCAACACTTTAAAGTGCCCTGCTACCCATACAGGGGTGTATCGACTTACAGTTGTACAGGCCCCCCCCCCGACTAATCAGTGAGCATGCAGTATATGTTGACATTTCTCCCATAGTAAGTACTCACTCACATGTCATTAGTATCCATGGGCTGCTGTTGTGTCTCAAGAGTCCCTGTTGAACCTGCCGTCCACATGGCAAACATGGCCGCCCCTCTACTTCCTGTCTATATAGAAATAAGGATCTGCGCCCTCTAGTGGCTGGAGGAGAAACAGCAGCCCATACTCCTGAAAAGTACACAGAGCATGTTTTAAACAGCACACTGCCCCTAGGGGCTACAGAGAGAAGACCAGACAGGCAGGTTCCAGAGCCGCAAGGCTGCATTACAGGCAAACCCTCGAGGTATCTTCTCTCCTGTCCAATTAGGCTCGGGTACCATCCATTTTGCCTGACCAATTTTTCGAACGGATCCGAATGAAGTCCATGATTCTAAATAGAACCGTCCAGACCTACAAGTATGCTCCCAGAGCACATGTATCACATCAGTGACCACCACCTTACAGACAATGGCAAAAACGAACTAGCCTGTGTCCTATGATGTACGATAAGAAAATACATTTTTTTTTACTCTTTTAACCCTTAACCACTTCAGCCCCAGAAGAATTTGCCCCCTTAATGACCAGGCCATTTTTTGTGATCCGGCACTGCGTTGCTTTAACGGACAATTGCGCAGCCGTGCGACGCTGTACCCAAACAATTTACGTCTTGCGCTTTAAGCAAAAAAAAAAACCCCACAATTTTGAAAATTTTTTTTTTTTTTTTTTTTACTATCTGCTATAATACAAAAAAATGTATTCATCAATTTAGGCCGATGTGTTTTCTACACATTTTTGATTAAAAAAAAATCGCAATAGGTGTATATTGATTGGTTTGCGCAAAAGTTATCGTGTCTATAAACTACGGGATAGATTTAGGGACTTTATTTATTTCTTTAATTGTTTTTACTAGTAATGGCGGCGATCTGTGATTTTTAGCGGTACTGCGGCGGACAAATCTGACCCCAAATTAAACTTTTTGGGGACCAGTGACATTATTACATTGATCAGTGTATTTTTATAACATTGATCAATGTAAAAATGACACTGGCATGGAAGGGGTTAACACTAGGGATGATCAAGGGGTTAAGTGTGTTTCCTGGGTGTGTTCTAAACTCTAGGGGGGGTGGGCTCAATTGGACATGACAGATCACTGTTCAGATCACTGGGAACAGAAGATCTCAGACATGTCAGGCAGAACGGGGAATTGCCTTTTTTTACATCGGCAGTTCCCCGTTCTGCCTCTGTACACAGCGATCGCGGGTCGCCGGCAGACACTGAGTCCGCGGGACCCGCGGCACACTCTCGCCCGCTATACTGCTTGCATGGGCCGACATACAGGTACGTCGGTTTTCGCAGGAGGGCCAACTTGCCATAGTAAATGTACGTGAGCTGGTCGGCAAGTGGTTAAAATGCAAATAAATTTTAAAAAATCCTCAGAGGACTTTAGGGTTACGAGAGCCCCGTTAGTCCCCCAAAAAACAATATATTCTTTATCATAAGTAATTATAAAGTTCGACTCATGAACCGACACATAGCAGAAATGTGAAATGTGGTCCATAGGGGGTAAACAGGTGTGAGAGCTGAAGTGGTTAGAGATAGAGACCCCCCCCCCCCCCCCTTTTTGTTCCCTCCCTTTTATATGTGACCACTTAATCTCTGTTCTCAGCTGCATAAGAGCTGGGGGAGGAAATACAGCAGTACACGGAGCTTAGAGAACTGGCCACACTGTGCTCTCCTTAGTGTGGTCAGTTTTTATTGGAAAGTAGAGGGACTGGCATGAACACCAATGTTTTCATTCAAAGGAAGTAATACAAAGAACAGGATACTTTCTTTATCGTACATCATAGGACACAGAGCCTCAAGTAATTACTTGGTGGGTTATGGGCCTACCTTCAGGTGTTGACACTGGTATAACCAATATAGGAAGTTGACTCCCCTATATAACCCCTCCTCCTCCTTCCAGGAGTCCTCAGTTTTTTTTCGCCAGTGTCTAAGGTGTTGGTCATGAGTGAAGATGTGCTCTGAGGAGCTCCAGGGAGGGATCCATGCTGGATTTAAAAAAACCTCCACAACCGGATCCATCCCCGCGACTGAGGCCATAGGATGGTACCTGGGCCTCGTATTGAAGAACAAGGTTTTGCCTGTAAGCTTCTCTTTGAGAGCTGGACCCTAGGAACCAGACTCTTTGGTTTTTCATATTACCTAAAGTTGTTCCTGAGGGGTGCTATACAGGTCCAAAGGAGCGGAACCCCTTTAAAAAGGGCCCCAGTCTTTGAAGGTTTAACTACGCTGCCCGCCGTGATGGGTGAAGGTTGGATCTGTCTGTTAAATCAGCAGTATCCTGCAGCGAGGATAAGGTAAGGGAGAAGCCTAGGAACTGTAAAAAGTCTACCTATGCCCTTTTCTCCAAAATATATATATATATATATATATATATATATATATATATATATATATATATATATATATATATATATATATATATATATATATATATATATATATATATATATATATATATATATATATATATTATGATATGATATATAACTGTATGCCTTAAAATGTCTCCCCTAGAGGGGAGTATCTTACACTTGCCTAGTACGATGCCTTTTTCAGCAGCTCTGTGTCTGGCTATAGCAGCGGGTGTGGTCCCTGCAGCCAGAGGGGAGTTCTTAATTGAACAGATGGTGTTCCTCTTCTGAGGGATCTAAAGGGGTTACAGCAGTAGTTTATGAACATACAAAACCAGCCATTTACATTTTTTTGTATAAAATGAAGTCTTCCTTTTAAAACTAGGAGCTTAACAAACACTGCTGATAAAAAATCCCCTCCCCCTCCCCTCTCCTGTCTCCTCCTGGAGAGGTGCGGTAACAGCTGACACTTATGTGTAATCAGGTTCTCACCTGAGGCTTAACACAGACGCTCTCAGTTCATATGCTGAAGACAAAAGTCTGTCACACTAAGACACAGGAGCGCTGGGCATGTAAAGGTGTGTAAACAGGCATTTCCAGCACAGGAAATATTATGGTACTCGGCATCAAAGGCTGATCCTTATGGTGACATTGTTTTCTTTTGCTAAAACTATTGTTCAGCAAATACCATAATTTGTTAAAGTGCCTCTGCTGTTGTGCTTAGCACATTTGATTTCCAGTGTACCACAAAGGTACCAAGGATTCCACCCCCAGGATTCCACCCCCAGGTGCTGGGAACTCCAGTCATGCCTCCACACTGTCATCCTCACCTGACATGGCAAGCCAGGGTGAGTCATTGGAAGCAGTTGGTGGTGCAACTGCTTCTCACACTTCAGCCCCTGTGTATGTGACTGAAGATGCATTCTCCTCTGCCTTGTTGGGCTTAGAAGGAAGATTAGTGGCTTTAATCGCATTCTCCATCCAAGAGGATAGGAAGCATGCTAGATCCCCCTCCCCCACCTCAAACCCCTTTTTCCAAGGGAACAGTGGGCACAGGATGAGGTGTTATCCTCAGGTGATCACGGGGGAAAACAAGCCAAATTTTCCTCTGTGGAGGAAACAGTTGATGAACCTTATGCAACCTCACAATCTGACAGATTGATGGTACAAACTCTTACAGAGATGGTTCATTCCACTTTTTATACTACTCCTAACAGAGTAAGCTGAAAGTCCAGGTCCCTTCTTTGGTTTTTAAAAAAAAAAACAAAAACCTTTTACAGCGCTTATTTATGCTGAATGGGATCATCTGGATAAGCATTTTTTCCCTCCAAAGAGTTTCTCAGTTCTCTATCATGGAGGAAAAATTCACAAAGGTTGGAAAGTACCAGCAGTAGACGCTGCGATTTTTCCAGCATCAAGATGCATAATTGCTTAAGCATCCAACAGATAAGGAGTTGGAATTTTTTTTGTTAAAATCCTCCTACCAATGGCGCTATGTTTTGCCAGAGATGCCATAAAAGACCCTATCCACCAGGCGTCTCGCCTTGCGCTTGTGCTAAAACACATGCTTAGGACTCTGTGGTTAAAAGGGTTGGTCAGCCGATGCATCTTGCAAAAAAGGGGTGTCTGACTAGTTTCCCTTTTCATTGGGGAAGGTTTGGTGAAATACATCCAAATGATTTCTAGCAGTAAAGCTCTTTTGTCCAGTAGAAGGTTTAAATGTCCTTTTATTTAAAGTGAAGCCACAACAGCTCACAGGTTAAGTACTCTGACGGCCAGTGCAGCCATGGGAGACTTCCTGACAGACATGGTTCAGATCCACATGTCGACGTTCACTAGTGAAGGAGCCTCTCCTCACAGGTTAACTACTCTGACGGCCAGCGTAGCCATGGGAGGCTTCCTGAAAGATGTGGGACCTCGTCCTCACGTTGGCTGCTTGTGACCTTGGATAAGTCACTTAAACAGATTCCTTCCCCTGTGCAGGGGCAGCTGCCTCTAGGCAGCAGTGACGGCCTCCACCGTCAGACTCTAGGGCATGATTTCCAAGAAATACTGTTCAGATCTGTGCGACTTCAAGGTAGTCCCTGCACTACTTTGGTACAACTTTGATGCGACTTGAGGTCCATAAACCTCTAGAATACACAGGCATCTTTTCCTGTTGCATCAAAATCGCGCCCTGACGTATACTCGGCGGCAAAGGATCATGGTAAAATCACGCAACTTTGGGGTTGCAATAGTGGAAACTGAGCCTAAGAGGAGAAAATATTCAGCCCCTGTATACATGATTGAAGATGCGTTTTTCCTCCGCCCTGCAGGGCCTAAAAGGAAAATTAGCGACTTTAATCGCATCCGCTAGCCAAGGATGGGAAGCGTGTTAGATCTCCTCCCCCACCTGAGATCCCTTATCAAGGGAACAGTGGGTAGAGGATGAAGGATTACCCTCAGGTAATCGGGAAGAAAGGCAAACCAAGTACTCCTCTGCAGAGGAGACAACTAGAGTTGAACTTTTTTCCAGCCTCGCATTCTGAGAAATTGCTGGTACAAACCTCTTACAGAGATGATTTGTGCCTCTTTCAAGCTACCTCTAGTAGTCAGCTGATCTATTTTTTCTTAGGTTCCTTGGAACCATCACTGCCTTTTTCATGCGTTTCCTGTACATGTACAGAGCCACGCAGAAATTCAACAGATCCATTCTAGATCTAAAAGAATCTAAATCCGTTCCTGAAGATCCACTCCTTTCTATGGAGTCGATCAAGTCAGTAGTTTCTATCCTGCAAGGAGGAAAACTTCTAGTGCCTATCGGCATCAGAGATGCATATCTGCATGTCCATGTATTTCCCGCTCACCAAAGGTTTCTGCGGTTCGAAGTAGAACAGCAGCATTTCAGTTTATAGCCTTGCTCTTCGGGCTAGCTACAGCACCTTGAGTGTTCACAAAGGTGCTAGCCCCACCTGTAGCAGGTCAAGGGCACAGAGCTTAAACAGTCTTGGCATACCTAGACAATCTATTGCTAATAGACCAATCGCTGTTCAGAGTAATAGGGCGTACACACGGTCGGACTTTGTTTGGACATTCCGACAACTAAATCCTAGGATTTTTTCAGACGGATGTTGGCTCAAACTTGTTTTGTCTACACACGGTTGCACAAAGTTGTCGGAATTTCCGATCGCCAACCACGCGGTCACGTACACCACGTACGACGAGACTAGAAAAGGCCGGTTCGGAACCAAGCGCGGCACCCTTTGGGCTCCTTTTGCTAATCTTGTGTTAGTAAAAGTTTGAGAGACAATTCGCGTTTTTTCAGACTCGTGGCTTTCAGATCGTTTTCTGCCGTTCAGTTTGTGCTTGTGGGTTTGTATCTGCTCTTCAGTGCGTGCAGCAAGTTCCACGTGACTTTAATTAGTCATTGTATTCTTGTTCGTTCGTTACTGTTTTTCAGGTCGCTCTTCACAGGCCTTGCTGTTCTTCAGTGCGTTCTGTTACTTCGTTCTGAGCAGCCGACCGTTTTCTAGCCATGTTTCGTATGCAGACTCCTCGTAGAGTTCGTGCTGTGCGGGGGCTTGGTGTTGGGGTCCTGACCTTGACACTAGTCCAGTCCATGAACAGGGTGGGGAGGAGTTCATGGACCAAGAATTGGTTGCTTCAGCGTGACCAGTTCTCTCATATGCCTTTGCTCCGTGAGATCCGTGAGAATAATCCTGATGATTTCAGGAACTTTCTCCGGATGACGGACCCCGTGTTTCACCGTCTGTTAGCTTCGCTGACCCCCTATTTCAGCAGGCAGGATACCTGCATGAGGCAAGCCATCACTCCGGAGCAGAGGCTCGTCGCTACCCTGCGGTATTTAGCGACAGGGAGAAGCCTGCAGGACCTCAAGTTCTCGACAGGCATCTCCCCCCAGGCTCTGGGGATCATTATCCCAGAGACCTGTTCTGCCATCATCCAGGTCCTGCAGAAGGAGTATATGAAGGTAAGAATTTTATCCTTTTTATATCACATTTTATTGTATTGAATGTTTGCTAATATATTGTATTTCTTTCCTCATTCCCTAATTACCATGATTGAAATATGCTGTGAATGTCCCCTTTGTCCTCATGCATGCTGGATTTTTATGTAATTATTATTTTAGGTCCTTCATACATATTTGCCCTTCAATAACCTCCCCAGCATGGTGTCTCCTGGCCCATATTCACCTCATGTTGTCACTTAACAATGTATTTTATCAGCTCCATAGTAGTGCTTTACCCCAAACACCCCCTAAAATGTTTGGAAATGTTATTTTTGATTTAAATTCAGGCAGAGTGCCAGAGGCTTTTTTTTTGTGGTGTTCCCAAATAATTTTTAGTAACCCTGCCTCCCCTAACTGCTAAGTCAGCTGATCCCAATTCTCTATCTATCCTCAATCATCTATCTGCTGACTTTGCCAAACCCATACACACTATACCCATCTCTTTACTGGTCAGATTTATGGATGAATTCCCCAAAGCATGTAGTGCAAGGGCCTGCCTGTATACTTTCAAATGGTACTGTTTAAAGTTTTGGGATCCTATTATTATCTTGATAGGTAATAGCAGAATATCCAAATGTCCTCAAATGTGTACAGTGTGTATTTATATCTTTGTATTATGACACTTCTTACCTGTCCAGTGGTCTGCCAATAGTGTAACTAAGGAGGGTCTGTTCAAAGTAATACCCATTATTTAGGCATTCATCTCTCAATGAAGTGAAGAGGGTTACCTGTCCATGAGCTCCCCCCCCCCCTATAATGTTAGAAATGGCCCATGAGAGAGGGGGGGGGGATATGATAGGTGTACCTTATACTTTGGCGTTGTTAAATTCCCCTTAATAAATGCTATCTGGAGGTTGCCCCATAATGTTTGTGTCTAATCTGCTTGCCATGTTTCAGAGTAAAAATAGTAATGTTTATTGTTTTTTCCTCAACAGTTTCCTTCCACGCCACAGGAATGGCAGACTGTGGCCTCCCACTTTGCCGAGCGGTGGGACTTTCCTAACTGCGGAGGGGCAATTGATGGGAAACGCGTCCACATCGTCCCACCACCCAACTCGGGGTCGTACTATTATCATTACAAGGGGTTCAATAGTATAGTGATGTTGGCGGTGGTGTCGGCTAATTACGAATTCTTGTATGTGGATGTGGGGAAGAATGGCCGGATGTCCGATGGTGAAGTCATCGCCCAGACGGAGTTCTACAGGCGTCTCCAGAATGGCAGCTTGGACTTGCCAGCTCCAGAGGACAATGTGGAAGGACTCCCATTTGTGTTCATTGCTGATGAAGCGTTTGTGCTGGGGGACCACCTGATGCGGCCATTCCCAATGAGGACCCTCACCCCGGAACAGAGGGTTTTTAATTACCGGCTGGCCAGAGCCCGAAGAGTGGTGGAGAACACATTTGGAATCCTGGCCAGCCGGTTCCGCCTATTTCTGACACCCATCCATATGGCGGAGTATAAACTGAACCATATTATACTTGCGTGCTGTGTTCTCCATAACTTTTTAAGGAAACATTCGGCCAACTATGCTGGCTCAGTTGGGCCTGAGGCTGGAATCATACATCAAACCACACTGACGGCGCTTGAAAGTGGCCGTCCTGGCTTGCCCACCCTGAGTGCCCGTGATGCCCAGTTACGCTACCTGGAGTTCTTTGCGGGTAGGGGGGCTATCGATATGCCAATCTGTGAAGCCTTTTTATAATAAAAAAGAAATTCTTTGTGGACATTTACTGCTTGTGTTTGTTTTAGCTGACCCTGACAGAAATGTGTTGAGTCCAGAAAATGTCGTGATTGTGTAACCTTATTATACAAAGTACTGTTGGCTGTTATTTCCTAAATGCAAAAACACATTTCACTACGAGTGCACTTGCAACTGCACTGAAACTGCACTTGTAGTGCAAAGAGGATTTGCCCTTAGGAAATAACCCCCATTTTTGCTGAAAACAGCAATTACATCACCCCAAAAGTGTTGTGTTGAGACAATAATCCACACATTCTTGAGTAACCAACTTTTTTATTCCTGCACAATCACATGTGCATTTACCAAAGGTTTTTAAAACAAACCAACATGTTTGTTGTATAACAATTTTTGGAGTAGCATTATCAAAAATCGAAATGTCCATTTAAGATAAAACAGGCCTGTGTAAAACCAACAAGAAAGCCCAAAAACTTGAACTTGCAAAGTTCACATTAGGTAAAACCTGAAGGCTATATCAGACATCAGTATTTAGGAACTGGGTTTGATATAGCGTTCAGATGGGGGGAAATCCCCCCTGGAAAAGCCAAATTTGGAAGATGCACACCAATTTCCGAATGTCAACATGTGCTAGCTGCCATCAGGGGGGGATCAAGGGATGTGTTTTGGGGGAGCAAGCCCTTCCTCAGCGCTACTTTATAATTGAGGAAGGGGTTGCACCCCCAAAACGCGTCCATTGATCTCCCGTGATGGCAGATAGCACATGTTGGCACACTGTGTGCATCCTCCAAATTTGGCTTTTCAAAACATTGCAAAAAGTTTTAAAAGATTGGACCACAATCCAAAAAGTGATTTTGTGGGGTTTTAAATTCGCCCCAAAACATCAATGATGTTATTAATTTTTTTTTTATCACATCATTGATTTTTTGCTGTATGTTTTGCAGTTCTACATTACACCCCATGATCTCCCCGATCAGGATCTGGGCACTTTCAGATGTGAAAGGATCTGGATCACGATCACCTAAAAAGCGAGAAACAAAACAAGAACAGGTATCAAAAATCTGCCACCATCCATCTCTTACCTGAGTCTGTGGTCGCAGACACTCACCTGTTGTGGTGCCAATTTCCACCACATCTTTTTCTTCCTCCTGCTCTTCTTGGGTTGGTGTTAGTTCCCCTTCTTTCAGAGGTGGAGGGTCTGTGGTCTCCTCGGATGAGGGGTGTCCTCCGAGTCTTTTCTCCCCTATGTAAAACAAAAATGGTATAATTAGCACACAGATATTTGATGGCAGAACTAGAAATAGGAAACATTGCTTGGAAGTGGGGTACCATTGTCTATTTTGGCAGAGTTCCAAGATGTCATTTTTTTATTGCCCTTTGTCAAGCTGCAATACTTTACCTGTTTAGTACAAGCTTCACAGATGGAGACCCCCCTATAGTATACACTGGAGCACCTGTGTGGCCCCCCTACTAAAAATGGTGTTCTGGGGTCCCACACTAGTGCTCCAGTGTCCAGATGTGAAAACAGCTGCTGAGTGTCCTCTCCTTACACAGAATCTAGTTTGCATTTCATTCTAGTAACAAACCCATCTACACAAACAAATATTTGGCATCCAAGTAGGCCCAAAAAAAATGTGGGAAATTGCATATGGCCTAAACAATGGTGTTTTAAAGGCCGAAAGAAAAAATGTTTGATACGAACGAATAATGGGCCCATGAACATTAAAGTTGCCCTTTTAACGTTACAATTGATAAAAGCATATGGAGCAGCACGAACGGAATAAAGACAGAAAGAATAGGAACACAGCACAACTACTTACTTTTTTGCAGCACTCTCCGGATCTTTCGGTACTGCTTTGGCTCTCAATTTCAGGTCCGACCACCGCTTCCTAAACTGATCTTTCGATCGTCATACCCCGAAATTCTTGTGCAGACTTTTGATCACTTTCGCCATGATCTTGGCCTTTCTGATATTGGGGTTGGGGTAAGGCCCATACTTTCCGTCATAGTCGGACTTCTTCATGATGTCGACCATCTCCAACATCTCCCCAAAGGACATATTTGTGGCCTTAAAACGTCTCCTTCTGGATCGGGATGTGTCCGGATCCGGGCTTTCCTCCTCCTCGTTCCTGCAATTATCACGCACCTGCTGTGACTCCGCCATGTGCTGTCCCCCCACTGCGCCGAACGAAAAGGGGCGGGGAATAGACTAGAAAGAACGTCAGGGGCAGGCGGAGTTATGCGCAGTGTGTATAAAGCGTAACACGCGTGCGTATTACGTACGATCTGTGAGCGGAGGAAGGAGCATTGGACGCGCCGATCGTAAGAACGAAGGTAAGAGACAAACTTGTGCCTATACTGCTTCTACATTGAGGCCTATATTGTAACAAGATTAGGAGAGTTTTGTCTGACATTAGGCTTTGTCTTGTGTTGTGTCTTGCAGTGAACATGGATATGCTACTGAAAGACAATGACTTCATGTCGGTATTCGTAGATATGTTAAGGGAGCTGCCATGTCTGTGGGAGATTAAACACCCCCATTTCAAGAACCAAGCAAAGAGGAAGGCAGCACTGGAGCAATTGTGTGAAATTGTGAAGCAGGTGATCCCCACGGCAGACATCACCTATTTAAAGAAATTAATTGGTGGCCTGAGGAGTACATATCTAAGGGAGCGCAAGAAGGTCCTGAATTCACAGAGATCCGGAGCAGCAGATGACATCTATGTCCCCAGGATGTGGTACTATGACGGGCTGCATTTTCTGGCAGGCCAGACTGAACCCAGGCCATCCCTCTCCAGTCTTCCTTCCACGCTTCCTTCCCCCCCGGCTGAGGCTTCTGACGCCCAACCTGGGCCTTCCAGGCCACATGTGGAGGAGCCCAGATTGAGCCAGGTATAGCATTCCTCTAAATATTTCTGCTTGTCCAATCAATGATGTTAACTAGATGTTAGTTGGGAGTACTAATTTATGATTGTGATTGATGATGCAAAACATTACAACCATGTCCCTTTTTCATACACAGGGAAGTCTCAGCCAGGAGGTGGCCGGGCCGAGCCGGCTGGCTGATCTGCAGGTCCCTCACCTCCCCCTGGAAAGAGAAAGTGGCAGTAGGAGGAGTGCCCTAGAGGAGGCTACCAGAGGACTCTTTTGGAGGGCTACAGAGGTCCTGGGAGCACGACAGACCGTGGAGGAGGACATTGCTGCCGTCATTGCATATAAAATGCAGAGGATGGAGGAGGGCCAACAAGTCATGTGTGAGGCGCTCATATCGGAGGCTCTTAACAAAGGTATGAGGGGCCAAATTACAGCTCAGACACACCTTTGCGATGGTCCTCCTCCTCCTCCTGCAGGTCCTCCTCCTCCCTCTCCTCCAGGTCCTCCCAGTCCTCCTCCAGGTCCTACTCCTCCTCCTGCCACATCTCCAACTGCACAGCCACAGGCGGAAAGGAAGCGTGAAAGGAAGACCAGAAAGTGAGGACCCTGGATCCAGTCTGGTCGGCCAAAAAAATGCAGCCTCTTGTGGTACCACAGCCTGGGGACACAGATGTCATCTGCTGCTATCCGGATCTCTGCGAATTCTGGACCAGACTGCACTCCCTTACATATGGACTCCTCAGGCCACCAATTTTGATGTTCAAGAATTGATGTCTGCCGTGGGGGTCCCAGGCTTCGCTAATTTCTCATGTTGATACAGTGTTGCCTTCCTCTTTGTTTGGTTCTGATACCTTTTTAATAAAGGATTTTTGTTTTGAATTATACTCTCCTATGTGTTTTACTTCAAAAAGGACAGTTTGTTTGTGAGGATTCAGGTACATTTCAAATATACAATGTGAAATGAACAAGGGACACCAACAACAAACAATCTCTTTGAGATTAAATAATAAAAGATATCAATGGTGTTGGGGTAACTTGACACACAAAACACACACAAAAATATTCTGGAGTAAAAATAAAAATAACATTGAACAAAGATCAGCCTTTGAAAAAATACAAACATTAAATAAAAAAAAAAAGGCTTAAAATTCCCAAGAAATTAAAAAAAAAAAAAAATGTCAGATGTGACCACTAATAACAATATATTCAGGGAATACCAATAAAAAAACACAAATAAAACTTTGTGAGAAGTGTGTGTGAATATGAGCAGCAAAACTACTTAATTCTTGTCACATTATAAAGAAGAGAATGCGCTGTATTAAACCATTTTTAACATTGCAGCGTGACGAAAGTGCTGTATCCATTGCGAACGCTAAGTTTACCAGAACGAGCTGTTCCGTCTTGGAATTTCTTCTGAGCATGCGTGGCACTTTGTGCGTCGGAACAGGCCACACACGGTTGGAATTGACGCGATCGTATTTTGTTTTCGGAAAATTTTATCTCCTGCTCTCCAACTTTGTGTGTCGGGAAATCCGATGGAAAATGTCCGATGGAGCCCACACACGGTCGGAATTTCCGACAACACGCTCCGATCGGACATTTTCCATCGGAAAATCCGACCGTGTGTACGGGGCATATGGTGTACGCATTACAACCAGTTACCTGGAAAGGTCTGTGTTGCATTCTCAACCTAGTAAAGTCTCCATTAAAATCGCTAAAAAAGGGCTGCAGTATTTGGGTTTGATCATAGATACAGCCCAGAAAAAGGGTCTTCTTGCCCAGAAAAAAAAGAAAAAACACCACTCTATAAAAGATTTGGTGCGGATGGTCAGGTCAAACGGAGGTCCCTCCATTCACCTTTGCATGAGGTTGTTAGAAAGGATGGTTGCTTCATTCGAAGCAGTTCCTTTTGCCCAGTTCCATTCGAGACTGTTGCAAAACAGTATTCTATTTGCTTGGAACAAAACGATCCAAGCTTTGGATTTGCCAATGCGGCTGTCCCCAAGGGTGTCCCAAAGCCTCAATTGTTGGTTACTAAAGAATGTCCTAAAGGGTAAATCCTTCAGACCACTTATCTGGAAAGTGGTAATGACAGAGAAGACAACTGTCCAAGGACAGTGTTCAAGAACCGAAAGAGCCTTGCCCATCAACATCCTAGAGAATCGGGCAGTGCGTCTGGCTCTAAAAGCCTGGACTTCCAGGTTAAGGGATTGTCCCGACAGGATCCAATCCGTCAATGCCACGGCTGTGGCCTATATCAATCACCAAAAGGGGCACCAAGAATCTCTCAGTGCAGAGAGAAATGAACCGTATTCTAACTTGGGCAGAAAGAAATATTCCGTGCCCGTTGGTAATCTTCACTCCTGGAATAGAGAATTGGCACGCGCACTACATGTGCTGCCAGCAGAAATTTTTCCCAGGACAATGGTCTATTCACCCCGACATGTTTAGGGCTGTTTGTCAAGGATGGGGGACTCCGGATGTAGATCTTCTAGCATCCAGTGCAACAATGTTAGTAAACTTTGTGTCCACAACAAAGGATCCATTCGCATGCAGAACAGATGCGTTGATGATACTGTGGGATCAGCTTTTACTGATCTATGCATTTCCCCCTATTCAGTTGCTGCCTTGACTTCTTTGCAGGATCAAGCTGGAAAGAAAACCGGTAATTCTGGCAGCACCAGCATGGCCCAGAAGGTCATGGTATCCAGAGGTCGTAAAGATGGCAGTGGAGGATCTGTGGTCCCTTCCACTAAGGCCAGACCTGCTCTCACAGGGGCCGATATTCCATCCTACTTTACGAATGGTAAATTTAACGACCTGGCTATTGAGACCCACTTTCTGAAAAGACGTGGGCTTTCCAGGGCAGTTATTTCTACTTTAATGCTAGGAAGCCAGCTTCTAGAGCTATATATTATAGTCTGGAAAGCTTATGTTTCCTGGTGTGAATCCAAGGGTTGTCACCCTCGGAGATATATTATAGGCAGAATTCTTGCCTTTCTACAAGTAGGCGTAGATATGAAGTTGGCCCTGAGTACTATTAAGGGCCAAGTCTCAACCTTATCAATTTTAATTTAAAGACCACTTGCTACGCATTCTTTAGTCCGGGGTTTCATGCGAGGAGTGATGCGGATTGATCCGCCAGTTAAATCACCCTTAAGCCCTTGGGACTTGAATTTAGTTTTTGTCAGTGTTACAAAAACCGCCATTTGAACCATTACAGCATGTTCCCTTAGTCCTTCTGACTAGGAAGCTGATATTTTTGGTTGCTCTATCCTCAGCAAGGAGGGTTTCAGAATTGGCTGCTCTTTCCTGTAAAGAGCCATATTTGGTTATTCATGAGGACAGAGTGGTGTTGGGCCCTCGTCCAGGTTTTTTTACCAAAAGTGGTCTCAGGTTTCCACCTGAACCAAGATATTGTCCTACCGTTTTTTTCCAAAACCATGTTGGTTATTCATGAGGACAGAGTGGTGTTACGCCCTCGTCCAGGCTTTTTGCCAAAAGTGGTTTCAGGCTTTCATCTGAATGAAGTAATTGTCCTGACATCGTTTTTTCCAAAACCATGTTCCAAAGAAGAAAAGTCCACTACATTGTCTTGATGTGGTGAGAGCAGTGAAGATCTATTTAAAGAAAACTGCTCAGATTTGTAAGACTGATGTCTTATTTATTCTGCCAGAGGGTCCTAAAAAAGGACAAGCAGCGTCAAAATCCACTGTGGCTAAGTGGATTCGGGAGGTTATAATTCAAACTCATGATTTAAAGGGAAAGATTCCCCCTTTTCAAGTTAAGGCGCACTCTGCCAGAGCGGTTGGTGCTTCTTGGGCAGTGCGTCATCAGGCCTCCATGTCTCAGATCTGCAAGGCCGCGACTTGGTCTTCAGTGCATACATTTACAAAATTTTATCAAGTAGATGTAAGTTGGAATGAGGATATTGCCTTTGGGCGCAGTGTGCTGCAGGCAGCAGTACAATTTCTTAAGGTCTGGGGGTGCCCTACGGGTTGTGTTTCCCTCCCCTCAAGTAGCATTGCTATGGGACATCCCACCAAGTAATTACTTGAGGCACTGTGTCCTATGATGTACGATAAAGAAAATAGGATTTTTAAAACCGCTTACCTGTAAAATGCTTTTCTTGGAGTACATCTTAGGACACATAGCTCTTGCCCCTCTGTTTTATGGGGTGAGAGTATATTGCTTATATTGCTTGGCTACAAAAACTGAGGACTCCTGGAAGGAGGAGGGGTTATATAGGGGAGTCAACTTCTTGTATTGGTTATACCAGTGTCAACAACTGAAGGTAGGCCCATAACCCACCAAGCAATTACTTGAGGCTCTGTGTCCTATGATGTACTCCAAGAAAATGATTTTACAGGTAAGCTGTTTTAAAAATCCTATTTTTTCATAAAAGTACATGGTACAGCAGACACACATCAGGGATATGAAATGTTGGGTTTACATATTCTTGTATTAAATACTGAAAATCATCATAGCATATAATTGAAAAGTACTTTATTTAAAAATAAACTTCAATAGAGCAAATCATATTTCAAATCCCTTGTATAATGCCACTGTTATACACAGGTACTCGCCCCCACCATCCGCATATTCCAATGCTTCTGGGTTCCTTACCGGCATCTGACGTTGCCACCCTCAACATGTGTTGTCCAGTAGACTGCCTGAGGAGTTAGTGTGATAGACTTGAAATTGGTACTGTTTATTTGAAAATCTACTACTGTATGGTCAGCTTAAGGCAGATTCTCCCTTTCACCTCACACAGAACTTTGTTCTTCTATCATTCTTTTTGGCTCCAGTTTATGCAACAGAGGTTCCACTCCATTTTCTTGATATAGTTGGGGTTTTGAGAGTCTTGTCTCTTTTGTCATCCCACGTGGTCTCCATTAGGGTGCTCCGGCTTGTTGTTCCACCATCCCCAAGTGATTCAGTCATATCCTCATTTAAAAGAGTTGTAGTCTTATGGTTTTTCACCCTAATGCATTCTATGGATTAAGATGAAAAACTTTTTGTGCTGCAGCTGCCCCCCCAGAGCCCCCTTTTTCTTACCTGAACCTGATCGATCCAGTGACGAGTACGAGCCCAGCAGCTCCAGCTGCTGTCTCTGGTCCTCATTGGATAGATTTATAGCAGCAGGAGCCATTGGCTTCTTCTGGTGTCAATCCTATCCAGTGACACGGGGGGCTGAGTCCTGCTGTCTGTCAATTAACGCAGCAGCAGGACTCGGGAGCACGCCTGCACTGGTGCCACAATGGAAAGCGGGTCTACGAGGGGGCACTAAATGAAGAGGAGGAGCGCCGCCGGGGGACCCCAGAAAAGGAGGACCGGGGGCCTCTCCTGTGTAAAAACGAACCTTTACAATCACTTTAAAGTGTAAAAAATGTCCCAAAGGATAGATTTCCTTTTCTTGTTGTGCCAGCTTTCTGTATTGATGATCATATCTTCGTTACGGCTTACTAGAAAACTGAGGCGTGCTTGTAGTATGATGGGCTCTCATGTGCTGGCCTACAGGTTTTTTTTTTCCTGTTTGCCAGTGTTTCAACTTCCTTTTAGGTGGCAGTATAATCCGTGGGTGAATCAACCACTTCAGCCCCGGAAGGATTTACCCCCTTCCTGACCAGAGCACTTTTTACAATTTGGCACTGCGTCGCTTTAACTGCTAATTGCGCGGTCATGCAATGCTGTACCCAAATGAAATTTGCGTCCTTTTCTTCCCACAAATAGAGCTTTCTTTTGATGGTATTTGATCACCTCTGCGGTTTTTATTTTTTGCGCTATAAACGGAAAAAGACCGAAAATTTTGAAAAACAATGATATTTTCTACTTTTTGTTTAAAAAAAAATCCAATAAACTCAATTTTAGTCATACATTTAGGCCAAAATGTATTCGGCCACATGTCTTTGCTAAAAAAAAATGTCAATAAGCGTATATTTATTGGTATGCGAAAACGTTATAGCGTCTACTAACTAGGGTACATTTTCTGGAATTCACACGGCTTTTAGTTTGACTGCCTATGTCATTACTTGAGATGCTAAAATGGCAGGGCAGTACAAACCCCCCCCCCCCCAAATGACCCCATTTTGGAAAGTAGACACCCCAAGGAAATTGCTAAGAGGCATGTTGAGCCCATTGAATATTAATTTTTTTTTTGTCCCAAGTGATTGAATAATGACAAAAAAATTACAAAAAGTTGTCACTAAATGATATATTGCTCACACAGGCCATGTGCATATGTGGAATTGCACCCCAAAATACATTTAGCTGCTTCTCCTGAGTATGGGGATACCACATGTGTGGGACTTTTTGGGAGCCTAGCCGCGTACGGAGCCCCGAAAACCAATCACCGCCTTTAGGATTTCTAATCACAGTTTCGGAGTCCATGGAATACCCCCCCCCAAATGACCCCATTTTGGAAAGTAGACACCCCAAGCTATTTGCTGAGAGGCATGGTGAGTATTTTGCACCTCATTTGTTTTTGAAAATGAAGAAAGACCAGAAAAAAAAAATTTTTTTTTTCTTTATTCAATTTTCAAAACTTTGTGACAAAAAGTGAGGTCTGCAAAATACTCACTATACCTCTCAGCAAATAGCTTGGGGTGTCCAAAATAGGGTCATTTGGAGGGGTTTTGTGCCACCTGGGCATTCCATGGTCTCCGAAACTGATAGGCAGTGAAGAGTAAAATCAAAAATTTACGCCCTTAGAAAGCCTGAAGGCAGTGCTTTTGGGGTCCCGAACGAGGCTAGGCTCCCAAAAAGTCTCACACATGTGGTATCCCCGTACTCAGGAGAAGCAACAGAATGTATTTTGGGGTGTTATTTCACATATTCCCATGGCATGTTTGAGCAATATATCATTTAGTGACAACTTTTTGTAATTTTTTTTGTCATTATTCAATCACTTGGGACAAAAAAAAAATTAATATTCAATGGGCTCAACATGCCTCTTAGCAATTTCCTTGGCATGTTTGAGCAATATATAATTTAGTGACAACTTTGTGCAAAAAAATAAATAAAAAAATAAATAAAAAATTTGTCTTTTTCCCGCAACTTGTGTCACAATATAAAATATTCCATGGACTCGACATGCCTCTCAGCAAATAGCTTGGGGTGTCTACTTTCCAAAATGGGGTCATTTGGGGGTATTGAACTGTCCTGGCATTTTATGCACAACATTTAGAAGCTTATGTCACACATTAGCCACTCTTCTAACCACTTGAAGACAAAGCCCTTTCTGACACTTTGTTTACATGAAAAAATTATTTTTTTTTTTGCAAGAAAATTACTTTGAACCCCCAAACCTTATATTTTTTTTAAAGCAAATTCCCTACAGATTAAAATGGTGGGTGTTTTTTTTTTTCCCACACAGTATTTGCGCAGCGATTATTCTAAAGCATTTTTTGGGGAAAAAAACACACTTTTTTTAAATTTTAATGCACTAAAACACACTATATTGCCCAAATGTTTGATGAAATAAAAAAGATGATCTTAGGCCGAGTACATAGATACCAAACATGACATGCTTTAAAATTGCGCACAAACGTGCAGTGGCAACAAAATAAATACATTTTTAAAAGCCTTTTAAAAGCCTTTACAGGTTACCACTTTAGATTTACAGTGGAGGTCTACTGCTAAAATGACTGCCCTCGATCTGACCTTCGCGGTGATACCTCACATGCATGGTGCAATTGCTGTTTACATTTGACGCCAGACCAACGCTTGTATTCGCCTTAGCGCGAGAGCAGGGGGGGACAGGGGTGCTTCTTTTTTTTTTTTTTCCTTTATTATTTTTTTGCTTTTTTTATCTTATTTTTAAACTGTTCCTATCATTTTTATTGTTATCTCAGGGAATGTAAATATCCCCTATGATAGCAATAGGTAGTGACAGGTACTCTTTTTTTTGAAAAAAAATGGGGTCTATTAGACCCTAGATCTCTCCTCTGCCCTCAAAGCATCTGACCACACCAAGATCGGTGTGATAAAATGCTTTCCCAATTTCCCAATGGCGCCGTTTACATCCGGCAAAATCTAAGTCATGAAATGCTCGTAGCTTCCGGTTTCTTAGGCAATAGAGATGTTTGGAGCCACTCTGGTCTCTGATCAGCTCTATGGTCAGCTGGCTGAATCACCGGCTGCATTCTCGGTTCCCTGTTGAGACAGGAGAGCCAGAGAAAAACACGGAAGATGGTGGGGGGGGGGGCATTCCCTCCCACTGCTTGTAAAAGCTTTTACATGAAAGCCGACCTGGCTGAAAAGAATGATACCAAGATGATACCTAAACCTGCAGGCATCATTCTGGTATAACCACTCAAAGTCGTGAATTGCGTACCTGAAGACAAAAAAATAGTTAACAATAAAACATAGTAAACGGTAAAGTATAAAAAATTGCATACCTGAAAAGGAAACGTGATAAAACATAATAACAATAAAACATTGCAGAATAGAATACAGTAAAAAAAGAGCAGAATAGAAAGAGAATAGAGAACAATGAAACGACAACTATTTTATTTTATATATTTTTGTGTGTTTTTTTTTTTTTGTAACTAACTTTTATAACTGTAACGGGTTCCAGGTTCGGGTCTCTCAAAATGCGATGGCATCTTGGGAGACCCTGTGAAAGTGTGTCCTAGTCTGTGCAGTGCTGTACGCTAATACTCAACTAGTGTATGGTAGCGTTCAAAATATTCACCAATGAAGACCAGGATTGTCAGGACAGGAGGGACAATAATAGCGGGTGTTACGCCTATATCCGCGCTTTCTGCAGACACATTTTTTTTTGGGGGGTTCGTTGGGTAGGGGTACTCGGGAGGACATAAAAATGCCTCTCATGCAGCCGACTTTATTTGGTTGGGGATGTGAATGGGGGAAGTACCGGTGCTGCAGAAGTGGTGGGTTCCCAATTAGGATTGGTGAATGCAGCAGGAAGGGCACTATGGGCACGACGGGCCTGTTTGTCGTCTTCTTGGTGGCAGCGAGACACTACTTGTGCTTGCCACCTCACCAGCTTGAACTGCACTTATGGGACTTGCCACGTCACCAAGTGTTACTGCAGCGGTGGTTAGCTACGACCTGGGAGTACTAGGCCGCTGGTGCTTGCCAGTTCACCAAAACGCTACCAAAAAAACTGTTAGCGATCGCAGGGATCAGGCCCGACTGCGAACGCTGCAGTTATGCGTTTAGTGTATTGTAAGGGACAGTAATCGATCGATACTGCACTTGGGTGGGCTGGGCTGGGCCGGGCGGAGGGGCAAAACGCAGGTGCTAGCAGGTATCTGGGATGATCCCGCTAACACTGCGTTTTTGGGAACCCTAAACTGCTGGGGACGCTAGTATAGATCTGATCGGATCAGATATTGATCCGTTCAGATACTATACCACTAAGGGAGGCATATGCTGCGTGCGTGGGTGTTAGTGGTACTGGCACTAACCTGACGCTGCCTGGGGCGACGCATATCACCGCCGGGCGATCAGGGGGCTAAACCTTTATTTGGTAATAAACGGCGGGTGCCCTGACACTATAAAAAATAAACGAACTAACCAGTGTCACCCGTAACAGTCATACGGTGATCACTGGTGAAAGGGTTAACTAGGGGGCAATCAAGGGGTTAAAACCTTTATTGGGTAGTATATGGGGGTCCCTGACGCTATAAAACGCTGACTGCGAACCTAAATATTTACCTCCCTAACTAGCGTCACCAGTGACACTAATACAGCGATCAGAAAAATGATCGCTTAGTGACACTGGCGACGGGGGGTGTTCAAGGGGTTAAAACTTTTAGGGGGGGGTTAGGGGGATATCCTAGACCTAAAGGGGGCTACCACTAACTGCCCTACCACACTAACTGTCACAAACTGACACCAATGCAGTAATCAGAAAAAAAAAACCTGCTTGGTGTCAGTATGATGGGGGGTGGGGGGGGGGGGAGTGATCGGGGGGTAAAGGGGAGTGTAATGTATGCCTGGCATGTTCTACTGTGTGTGTAGTGTTTGTGCACTTACATTGAAGTCTTCTCTCCTCAGGGCGGGACAGAAAATACCGAGCCGAGGAGAGATGACATAATTTCCTCTGCTGCTGTTTAGCATACAGCAGCAGAGGAATGATCTGATCGGCCGGGAGCGATCGCGAGGGGGGCCACGAATGGATGGCCTCCCCCTCACCTCTGATCGCCGGGAGAAAAACGCCGACCGCCTCGGGCACGGGGGGGGGGGGGGGGGGGGGGCGGGGGTACGTGATTCTGCCTGCCCGTGCCATTCTGCCGGCGTATATCGTCGTGGGGCGGTCGGCAAGTGGTTAAGTACTCTGTTCCCCAATTGACTCCTTTAAAAAAAAAAAAAATTTACAGTGAGTACAAAAATCCTATTTCATTTCCAGGAAAGTGTTTGTGTTAATTGTAATTTTCTGTTTGGAACGGATTACTTGACTGCTTTACCTCCCATAGTAGGTTGTATTTCTAACACACAAATGGCAATAAAAACCTTACAGGTCTCCCTCACCACTCTATACAAGACTTTAAAACACAATTTATTTTTTGTTATATTTTTAGTCATTTGTACGCTAGGAGACCATAATGTTTAATTATTTACATGGGTGGGTAGGGGTGCTTGCACATTTGTCATAATGTTTTGTCTATGCTATATATTGCTTGAAAAAGGTAAAGTTGTATTTTTGGCAGAGGAGGGTAAGAAATGTGCTTAAAATTATATGCTGAAAATGGATTTGGTTGTAACCCAAGTCTTTTGCCTACCATCAGTTGGTTTCAATAACTGGTTGCATTATTACCTCACAGGTTCTTCATCTTTTATGTAGCTACAAAATTATCTGTGAATCCAGGTAATAACATTTTGTTTTGCATATAATATAATGAAATAATTTACCTTACAGCTGTACAACAGGCATGTCACTGAATAATCCTGAACCAAACAAGCAATATCCCTCGAACGGTATGTTTGAAAACATTGTGCAAGTATAGATTCTGAGCTGTGTATCTGTGGTTTTAGATGCTGTGTAAAGAGAATAAAATTATTTTAATAAATGCTAACCTAAATATGCATAAATAGAGAGTGTTGTAAAAACTCAGTCAAAATGATCAAATCAGATATGGGGGGGGGGGGGGGGGATGGGGGCGGACGTCTACTAATGACTCTGATGTGAAAAGGGGTACTAAGGGCTCAAATGGAAAGAGGGGGCAGGAGAGGATGTTTGCATAACATACGTTCAAGAGGCCCAACATTCAAGGAGCACCGTCAGGTGTTCTAGGGACATAAATTTCAAAGCTAGTTTGACTACCTATTACACTTTTGTGTGGCACGGGTATGCATGGATGAGCATGAATGAGCCATGGATGGGGATGAATGAGCCTTGAATAGGGATGGATGAGCCATGAATGAGGATGCATGAGCTATGAATGGGAACAGATCAGCGCTATGGGCACTTCACTTTTGTGTGTAACACATCTATTTAAAATAAGAGTTTCACTTTTTGAATTGAATTACTGAAATAAATTAACTTTTTGAGGATAGTATAATTTTATGAGATGCACCTGTATATAATCCATTTTCTTTTTTTTCGTTGCCTCTACTTTCCTTAATACTGTCCACTTGGCCTTATAGTTGCTATAAAATGTGCTCTGTTTGGGGTTTCTGGCTTCCAATAAAAGGACGACTAATTCTTAGAATAAGGGTTGGATTTACTTACAATAGGGATATCCATACATTACAGTTATAGATGAGGAAGATGAGGTAACGGAAAGAAACATGTCTTACCAGGTCTAACACTCACGCATTCTCTCTGAATCTCTCAGACCAGGGTCCTTTTTATCCAGACTTGAGACCCACACCCCGGCTGGGGGGTTGGTAATCCGTCTTTGAAGACATTTTGAACCTGAAGTCATAAGAAGTATATTCCTCTCACAGGCTCTTCTTCAGCAGATAAACACATGTGTCCATCCAATTAATCACCTCTCAGGCCCAAAGCTGGCCAGGTGTGAGGGGCCAGTTGAATAGCCTCAGGAGTCCCATTGGGCATATAACGCCCTTGTACATTCTTCTAGCCCTGTTTACTGTGGGCTGGCTGTGAATGCTGTCATTTGCCTCGCATCAAAGTCCATCCAAAGTCATATTATCCAATCCATGTTATTCTCATGTCCTAGCAGCATTCATATCAATTTTTGCAATACTACATCTCCTCTTGTGCCTGATTGGCACAGAAACATTTGCCACCAGATGCATAAAAAAATTGATATCGGCCTTAGTCCAAACCCTGTGATGTTGCGGCATTAAAACATTTTGCTGATCATGACCTCTTTGTCAATATAGTTGACGGTGGACCAAGAGCCTTTCTTATTAGGAACCCATACATTCCACATTCACTCACAATTCTACATGGATGTAAATAACATATTCCCATCTCCCTCATAAACATCACACCAACATATTTTTATATATATGTATATGTGTGTATATATATATGTATATGTGTGTATATATATATATATATATATATATATATATATATATATATATATATATAATATATATATATTATATTCACCATGCAATATGTTAACTTATCAGTGCATAGTTAATAAAATACTTAACAGTAAACCTAATATACTCCCAAATTATGTTATCAGACAAACGGGAAACTATAGATGGGTACCAATACCAGCTATATCGGTATTATTCTCTCAAGAGATGGAAAAACATCAAGTCGTCACTTATGACATTCCAGCACATCGCATGAGTATGTCAACAACCACCCCCACGCTACACCTGTCTAGTTCAAATGTCAAAACTTTCCAGCATGCTGGAGTATTTTGTGATTTTCTTTTGTGCATTTTGCACTACCCAAAAGAGCAAGTTGGTTACTATGGGTATGGTCGTCTAAGTACCCAAAACTAGACAGAGCATGGACATATCAAGTGATTGGAAAAATTTGAATCGCGCTACCCATAAAATTCTGACCAAGAATCAAAATATGGATAAGCCAAATATTGTGGAAAATCATGTGTATATCGTGAAAATAAATATACATGTGTTAAAGGTCAAAGAAATTGCAATATAAAAATATATCTAGTGCACAAACAACTCAATCAATAAAACCAATATAAATAAGTCCAGAAGTGTTCAATTGATAGGGTGAACATCAATAATATTAAATTATATGTCCATGAATGTATAGTAGTAATAAATTGGTTGAATTCCAGAACCTGGTGAAAAAATTAAAAATCACCAGTGCATTGTGAAATAAAGATCCATGAATTGTAAACAAGCTGTCCTCAAGCGCTGTGAGTAAAGGGCTGTGTTGAATCCACCACCAATCAGCAGTAATAAACTTACCAGATTTCCATGATCCCCCATAACAGAGGATCAGGGAATGCATGCAAGGAATCGCAGCTTGGCTCCAAGGAACACCAGACACAGTCACGGGTACTAGGCAGCCCCTTCACGGCCAATCTGATCATCCCATGGATACCGTGGTACATAAAGGATATAAAACACTCCATAGTGTAAAACTGGAAACATAGAAAATGACAATCCTCTTTGCAGACAATCCCACTGACAGATTTTTCAGCTTCCTCCTAGTCAGGACTTTCTGATCATTCTGCAGATGTCGTTTCTTGGAGTAAGCAATGCTCCTTACAAAAGTTGGGCATCCCGGATCATCATCTTAACGCAGTTTTTTTTATTCTTTTTTTCATATCAAGTGATTCACCCCTAGCATTAAGCTCTTTCTTTAAGGCCTATATATGCATTTAAAATCTCCCTCCTTCTTCCTCCTTTCACCCACGGATTTATTGAAAGGTGCAAGTAAGATGACGAGAAGGATACAAACTTTGCAGCCATTTTTCCTGGTCCATTTAAATACCCCTTAAAAGTATGTTAAGTAAATTTTACTCCATGATTGTAATGATACCAAACCAAACTTCATTCTCACAATTAGTCCTTCACCATCCGCATTAACTGTTCTTCCCATTTTCACATGCTACCAGGCGCCCATTCTAATTATTGGTGATTGTAGTGCTTATTAATCTCCATCAGTCACTATCAATGCCCTATTGTCCATGTCGGTTATTCGAAGCGTCTAGTTCCAAGTGATGTCCCTACACGCTAGAACAGGCAAATATAAGTCCTTTCCAGCAATGCTGCCAGAGGCTGAGGAAAATCCAATTCTCTTATTCTTTGGGCTAGGCCATTTTATAAGTTCTGTATTACTAGGTGGGTACAGCTAGGAGTTGCCGGAGATTTCCCCAACCTAGGAATTTCACTTGTGCTATCCGTATAAAGCTATACATATATTCCAGTTGCCACCACAAGTATGGCTTGCTGTTCCTTCTCAATGTTCCCAGAATTTAGATATCTAGTCGCCTCATTATGGAACCTGCAAATAAAGAACAAGGACAGCATGAGATTCTTACCAGTTAGTATCTTTCTGTACCTACATGAAACTTGTTAGTACCCCATGGCTCAGACCAGGCTTTGGTCTCAACTTAACCTAGCTGGGGGGTACTCTTTCCCGCAAAATTAAGAAAAAAAACAAAAACAAATCTTTCTAAAAACGTTCTCCACCTTCCCCACCCCTTGGTACCATGCCATAGAATATAGAGTATACCTGGCCACTAAAATATTTGCTTACACAAACAGTGGGTCTTAAAGTGGAAAACCAATACCTACTAAGAACAATCAAAAAAAATTATATAAAAAATAAAAATAAAAAAAACAGAAAAAGAAAATAAGTATCCATAGATTTAAAAAAAAAAAAAAAAAAAAGGTAAAAATAAAAACGAACAATAAGAAAAATGAAAAATCTCCCAATTATCACACTAACCTGACAAGACAACCACCATAAAACAATGACAAACACTCAACTTCTGATTAAAGACATACATCGACTTTTCTCATGAGAAGAGTAAGTGCTAATTTCAATCTGAAAGACAGTTAATGGGAAAACCAAAACATCTGTACCTCATCACAACATTACACTTCACTTGTAACTTTTTAATCCATTACGGCTGGGCGAAACGAGGTTATGTTATGTCGCTTCGCCCTGTGGCCACTAGGGGCGCGCACCCGATGTGAGTGCCCGGCTCCCGCGATTGCTCGCGACACACCAAAAACCGGGATCTGTGGGTGTAAACCCACAGATCCCCGTTCTCTGAGGGGAGAAGAGACTGATCGTTTTTTCATACAACGTATGAACAGCGATCTGTCATCTTCCCTAGACAGTCCCATCCCCCCTTCAGTTGGAACACAGAGAGGGAACAGAGTTAACCCCTTGATCGCCCCCTAGTGTTAACCCCTTTGCTAGAAAATTACATAGAACCCAAAACATTATATATATTTTTTTAGCAAAGACCCTAGAGAATACAATGGCGGTCGTTGCAACTTTTTATCTCGCACGGTATTTGCGCAGCAAACAGTTTTGTGCTTTCAAAAAAAACAAAACAGTAAAGTTAGCCCAATGTTTTTACATAATGTGAATAATGAAGTTATGCCCAGTAAATAGATACCTAACATGTCACCCTTCAAAATTGCACACGCTCGTGGAATGGCGCCAAACTTCGCTACTTAAAAATCCCCATAGGAGACGCTTTAAAAATTTTTACTGGTTACATGTTGTGAGTTACAGAGGAGGTCTAGGGCCAAAATTATTGCTCTCGCTCCACCGATCGAAGCGATACCTCACATGTGTGGTTTGAACACCATTTTCATATGTGGGCGCAACTTACGTATGCGTTCGCTTCTGACTGCGAGCACACGGGGACACGGGGAAATTTTTTTTTTATTGTTTATTTTACTTTATTTTAGTTTGAGGCTTTTTTCCAAAAAATAAATTTTTTGATCACTTTTATTTCTATTACAAGGAATGTAAACATCCCCTGTAATAGGAATATGGCATGACAGGTCCTCTTTACAGTGAGATATGGGGTCAATAAGACCCCACATCTCACCTCTAGGCTGGGAAGCCTGAAAAAAAAAAAAAAAAAAAAAATGATCCTGGCTTCGATCGTAGCGGTGAGTCGGTAGAAGCACCTGAGGGCGGCGAGAGGGGGGGGGGCGTCCCCTCTCGCCTCCCGTAAGAATGATCAAGCAGTGGAACAGCCGCTATGATCGTTCTTATGGTGTAGGGAATCGCCGGCTGAAAAAGATGATATCTGAATGATGCCTGTAGCTGCACCCATCATTCAGATATCCCCGCACAAAGTCAAGGACGTCGTATGACGACATACCAAAAATGACACCCCAAAATAGATTCTCCTACTCCTCCTGAGTACGGCGATACCACATGTGTGAGACTTCCACAGCCTGGCCACATACAGAGGCCGAGTACAGCCGAGCATGGCCGAGTATGGCTGGGCATGGCAGGGCATGGCGGGGTATGGCGGAGTATTGCACAGGGTTGCACAGGATCATTGCAGAGTATTGCACAGGATCATTGCAGAGTATTGCACAGGGTTGCACAGGATCATTGCAGAGTATTACACAGGGTTGCAGAGTATTGCACAGGATCATTGCAGAGTATTGCACAGGGTTGCACAGGATCATTGCAGAGTATTGCACAGGGTTGCAGAGTATTGCACAGGGTTGCACAGAATCATTGCACATGGTTGCAGAGTATTGCACAGGGTTGCACAGGATCATTGCAGAGTATTGCACAGGGTTGCAGAGTATTGCACAGGGTTGCAGAGTATTGCACAGGGTTGCAGAGTATTGCACAGGGTTGCAGAGTATTGCACAGGGTTGCAGAGTATTGCACAGAGTTGCACAGGGTTGCAGAGTATTGCACAGGGTTGCACAGGGTCATTGCAGAACATGGGGGGGGGGGGGGTGGCTGAGCATGGATGGATGGATGTGACTGTACATGTCACTGAGCTGCGCTGTGGGCACTGCACATCCAGCCCACAGCGCGGCTCCCATCCGATCTCTCCCCCTCTGTACCGATCGGTACAGAGAGGTGAGGAAGGAACCGGTGTCATGACATGACGCCGGTTTGTTTACATGTGATCGCTCCATCATTTGACGGAGCGATCACATGGTAAACGGCCGCGATCAGCGTCCGTTTACCGTGATCCGTGATGCGCCGGGTCCTCTAGACCCGACGGTCACGGATGTTCCCGTGTGCGCGCCCCAGGGGGGCGTGCGGGAGCAGTTTTCTGGAATCACGTCATATGACGTGATCCCAGAGTTATCCAGCCGCCCTGCAGCCGTCATTTGGCTATAGGGCGGTTGGCAAGTGGTTAAACAAACCAATCAATATATGCTTATTGCGATTTATATGTAGAAGAATACATATCGGCCTAAACTGAGAAAAAAAATTTGCTTCTTTTTTTTTTACAAAAAAAGGGGATATTTATTATAGCAAAAAGTACAAAAAAAATTTTTTTCCCAAAAATGTTGCTTTTTTTTTTTGTTTATATCGCAAAAACCGCATAGATGATCAATACCACCAAAAGAAAGCTCTATTTGTGGGAACAAAAAGGACGTCAACTTTTTTGGGTGCAGCGCCGCACGACCGCGCACTTGTCAGTTAAAGTGACGCAGTGGCGAATCGCAAAAAATGGCCCGGCTACTCAGCAGCCAAATCTTCTGGGGCTGAAGCAGTTAATGAGGGCATGGTACCATGTGATCGATTAAACATTTACATTAACCTAACCTCTGCTCTGCTAAATTTGCTACTGTTCTCACTTTGAAGGACCTGCAAACAAAATACAAACATCAGTATCCAAACTAGTTTAACTTCTTCCATGGTCCCTGGAAAAAGTACAGACAGTTATTACACACAATTATTGCAACAATTGACTTTTTAAGTCCCCCAAGCCTTTTCCCATTAAAGTGGAAATTTTTTTTTATATCATACTGTAGAGTATAAGATTTCCTATCATTTGAGCCCAGTCTTGCCACACAGAGTTAATCCATCTCTGAGCAATCTTCTTTTATTGTTCAGCCGTCGAAGCCCAATAAGGATCCCAAGCTGTGCGCCTCATACAGACCAATTGCACTTCTCAATTGTGACCTAAAGATCCTCACCAAGCTGTTTGCCACCAAACCGAACAAAGTTATAAAATCCCTTGTAGACACAGATCAAACAGGCTTTATGCCAGGAAGGTCAACATACGCAGACTATTCTCCAACATCCCATGCCCCCTACACAAACCAGGGTGCTAGAACGATTGCCACCCTGGATATGAAAAAGGCATTTGATACTGTGGAATGGGCGTATCTATGGGAGGTGATGAGGATAATGGGGTTCCCACTAAAATTTGACTGGGTGCGCACGCTCTACAAGAGCCCCCTGGCAAACCTAAGGCTTGACGGATTGCTATCTGCCCCCTTTCCCCTGAAGACGGGTACCAGACAGGGATGCCCTCTCTCCCCGGCCCTCTTCGCCTTGGCCATGGAACCCATTGCTGAAGCCCTCAGAATTTCACCCAAGATTCGTGGCCTTCGGGTGGGATGGTTGGATGAGAGAGTGGCTCTCTATGCCGATGACTTGCTGCTTTTCTTGAATGTTGCTGGAGCCTCTCTGCAGGGTGCCCTTAGCATAATGAACACCTTCTCAGCCTTCACGGGTGAATTGGCATAAATCCCAGCTATTTCTGGTGGACGAGGAGGCTAGATCTTCCCCGTCTCTTCCGCTGCAGTGGGTGGACCATTTTACCTATTTGGGAATTGTGATATCCAGACATAGTAAGGACTTTGAGACTCAACCTGGACCCTGTACTAGCTGGGGTTAAAACAAATTTAAAAGCATGGAGCAACCTTCCCCACTCATTAATTGGACACGTTAATCTCCTAAAAATGAAGGTCTCCCCCCCCCCCCCAAATTCACATATATCTTTAAGAACTCTCCTCAGTGCCTCTCAAAAAAACTCTTTAACACCATCACACAAATTTTCACGTCCTTTATCTGGGGATCAAAATGGCCCAGATACAAATATACTAATTTGACTAGGCCCGTGGATAGGGGGAGATTGGCTCTTCCTGACTGCTACAAGTTATTCCTGGCTGCCCAGCTAGTGACTGCCCATTGATGGCTTCAACCTGACCTAAACATTTCAGCCAGAGTGCTGGTGGCAGCCATAGTAAAATCTCTGGAGGCCTTACAGGGGTTTTGTTTAGGGACAAGAAAACCCCTCGCCACCTTACCCCCTCCATGAACACCACCATACAAGTGTGGAAAATGAGTGAAGCTCTGCAGACACCCCAGCAGAATTCCTTTTCTCCACACACACCATTGTGGTTGAACCCCAATCTCCCACATTTCTACACCATCCTCGACCCACAGGCTTTGGCCAAACACCAAATCGTGAAGCTAGAACATGTTAACACTAATGCCCCATACACACTGTCGGATTTTCCAACGGAAAATGTGTGATGGGACCTTTTTGTCGGAAATTCCGACTGTGTGTAGGCTCCATAACACATTTTCCATCGGATTTTCCGACACACAAAGTTTGAGAGCAGGCTATAAAATTTTCCGACAACAAAATCCGTTGTCGGAATTTCCGATCGTGTGTACACAAATCCGACGCACAAAGTACCACGCATGCTCAGAATAAATAGAGATGAAGGCTATTGACTACTGCCCCGTTTATAGTCCAGACGTACGTGTTTTACGTCACCGCGTTCAGAATGATCGGATTTTACGACAACTTTGTGTGACCGTGTGTATGCAAGACAAGTTTGAGCCAACATCCGTCGGAAAAAATCCTAGGATTTTTTTGTCGGAATGTCCGATCAATGTCCGACCGTGTGTACGGGGCATTACACTGAGTTATCTTTCAATGCTCTGCAGTCACAATTTAATGTACCCGCACAAGCACATTTTTAGATACCTTCGGATTGCTCATGCCTACAGATGCCAATTTCTGGGTCAACGGGACACTCTGACATACTCAGAATTGGAATCCACCCTCTGAGTGAAAGACTTGGAGAAGTCCACGTCTCAACTCTCAACTTTGGCTACCTACTAGTGGCTGCTAGTTCCGAGCTGTCCTCCCTCCGCAGGAAATGGGTGGGTGACATCCCATGACTGGAATGAGATTTGGGATTTTCCCTTCTCCCCCCTGATCTCAGCCAGAGATAAGATACTTCAATATAAAATTTTGCACAGAGCATACTCCTACTCCTTACAGGCTCCACAGGATGTCTATGGCACATTCCTCACTGTGCTGGAGATGTACGCACCAACCTACAGAGTTTTTCCACATCTTTTGGAGCTGCCCAGCAATACATCAATACCGGGATCCAGTACTTTGGTATTTTAAGCCATAAAGTTTTACTGGCGGGGTGCTATTACAGGTCCAGGATTGTGGGTTCCCTTAGGGTCCCTGAAGGTTTAACGGAACCCACCAGGAAGGGTGAAGATTGGGTCTGTTGATTTTACCATAGAAAACCCTGCGGCGGGAAAGGTAAGTGGAGTTTTTCTAAGGAATCTTTAAATTTTCTTATGAAATGTCTCCTTTAACCACTTTAGCCCCGGACCATTATGCTGCCTAAGGACCAGAGGACTTTTTCCAATTTGGCACTGCGTCGAAAATTTTGAAAAAAAATTATATTTTCTAATTTTGTTATAAAAAAAAATCCAATAAACTCAATTTTAGTCATACATTTAGGCCAAAATGTATTCGGCCACATGTCTTTGGTAAAAAAAATGTCAGTAAGCGTATATTTATTGGTTTGCGCAAAAGTTATAGCGTCTACAAACTAGGGTACATTTTCTGGAGTTTACACAGCTTTTAGTTTATGACTGCCTATGTCATTTCTTGAGGTGCTAAAATGGCAGGGCAGTACAAACCCCCCCAAATGACCCCATTTTGGAAAGTGGACACTCCAAGGAAATTGCTGAGAGGCATGTTGAACCCATTGAATATTTTTTTTTGTCCCAAGTGATTGAATAATGACAAAAAAAAAAATTTACAAAAAGTTGTCACTAAATGATCTATTGCTCACACGGGTCATGGGCATATGTGGAATTGTACCCCAAAATACATTTAGCTGCTTCTCCTGAGTATGGGGATACCACATGTGTGGGACTTTTTGGGAGCCTAGCCGCGTACGGGGCCCCGAAAACCAATCACCGCCTTCAGGATTTCTAAGGGTGTAAATTTTTGATTTCACTCTTCACTGCCTATCACAGTTTCGGAGGCCATGGAATGCCCGGGTGGCACAAACCCCCCCCCAAATGACCCCATTTTGGAAAGTATACACCCCAAGCTATTTGCTGAGAGGCATGGTGAGTATTTATAAATACATTTTTAAAAGCCTTTACAGGTTACCACTTTAGATTTACAGAGGAGGCCTACTGCTAAAATGACTGCCCTCGATCTGACCTTCGCGGTGATACCTCACATGCATGGTGCAATTGCTGTTAACGTTTGACGACAGACCGCTGCTTGCGTTCGCCTTAGCGCGAGAGCAGGGGGCGACAGGGGTCTTTTTTTTTTTTTTTTTTTTTTTTTTTTTTTTTTGCTTTTTTATCTTATTTTTAAACTGTTCCTTTTAATTTTTTTTTCTTTTTTACATTTTTATTATCTCAGGGAATGTAAATATCCCCTATGATAGCAATAGATAGTGACAGGCAATTTTTTTTTATTTGAAAACATTGGGGTCTATTAGACCCTAGATCTCTGCTCTGCCCTCAAAGCATCTGACCACACCAAGATCGGTGTGATAAAATGCTTTCCCAATTTCCCAATGGCGCTGTTTACATCCGGCGAAATCTAAGTCATGAAATGCTTGTAGCTTCCGGTTTCTTAGGCCATAGAGATGTTTGGAGCCACTCTGGTCTCGGATCAGCTCTATGGTCAGCTGGCTGAATCACCAGCTGCATTCTCAGGTTCCCTGTTGAGACAGGAGAGCCAGAGAAAAACACGGAAGACGATGGTGGTGGTGGGGGGGCATTCCCTCCCACGGCTTGTAAAAGCAGTCTAGAGGCTAATTAGCAGCTAGGATTGCTTTTACATGAATGCCGACCGCTGGCTGAAAAGAATGATACCAAGATGATACCTAAACCTGCAGGCATCATTCTGGTATAACCAATCTAACCACTCAAAGTCGTGAATGGCGTACCTGAAGACAAAAAAATGGTTAACAATAAAACACAGTAAACGGTAAAGTATAAAAAATTCCATATCTGAAAAGCAAACATGATAAAACATAATAACAATAAAACATTGCAGAATAAAATACAGTAAAAAAGAGCAGAACAATAGAGAGAGAGAATAGAGAGGGAGAGAACAATAAAACGACAACTATTTTTTTTTTTTTGGCATCTTGGGAGACCCTGTGAAAGTGTGCCTAGTCTGTGCAATGCTGTACCCTACGCTAATACTCAACTAGTGAATGGTAGCGTTCAAAACATTCACCAATGCAAAGACCAGGATTGTCAGGACAGGAGGGACAATAATAGCGGGTGTCACGCCTATATCCGTGCTTGCTGCAGACACAACATCTTTTGGGGGGGGGGGGGGGGGGGTTCATTGGGTAGGGGTACTTGGGAGGACATAAAGAAAATGCCTCTCGTGCAGCCGACTGCATTTGGTTGGGGATGTGAATGGGGGAAGTATGGGCGCTGCAGAAGTGGTGGGTTCCCAATTAGGATTGGCGAATGCAGCAGGAAGGGCATTATGGGCACGACGGGCCTGTGTTTGTCTTCTTGGTGGCAGCGGGACACTACTTGTGCTTGCCACCTCACCAGCTTGAACTGCACTTATGGGACTCGCCACGTCACCAAGTGTTACTGCAGTGCTGGTTTGACTACGACCGGGGTTTACTAGGCCGCTGGCGCTTGCCAGTTCACCAAAACACTTCCAAAAAAACTGTTAGCGATCGCAGGGATCAGGCCTGACTCTGCGAACGCTGCAGTTATGCGTTTAGTATTTTAAGTGACAGTGATCGATACTGCACTTGGGTGGGCTGGGCTGGGCCGGGCGGAGGGGCAAAACGCAGGTGCTAGCAGGTATCTGGGCTGATCCCGCTAACACTGCGTTTTTGGGAACCCTAAACTGCTGGGGACGCTAGTATAGATCTGATCGGATCAGATATTGATCAGATACTATACCACTAAGGGAGGTGTACGGTGCGTGCGTGGGTGTTAGCGGTACTGGCACTAACCTGACGCTGCCTGGGGCTGGTGGTTGCCAGTTCACTAAAACGCTACCAAAAAAAACTGTTAGCGATCGCAGGGATCAGGCCTGACTCTGCGAACGCTGCAGTTATGTGTTTAGTGTTTTGTAAGTGACAGTGATCGATCGATATTGCACTTGGGTGGGCTGGGCCGGGCGGAGGGGCAAAACGCAGGTGCTAGCAGGTATCTGGGCTGATCCCGCTAACACTGCGTTTTTGGGAACCCTAAACTGCTGGGGACGCTAGTATAGATCTGATTGGATCAGATATTGATCCGATCAGATACTATACCACTAAGGGAGGTGTATGGTGCGTGCGTGGGTGTTAGCGGTACTGGCGCTAATCTGACGCTGTGTGGGGCGACGCATATCACTGCCGGTCGATCAGGGGGCTAAACCTTTATTCGGTAATAAACGGCGGGTGCCCTGACACTATAAAAAATAAACGAACTAACCAGCGTCACCCGTAACAGTTATACGGTGATCAGTGGTGAAAGGGTTAACTAGGGGGCAATCAAGGGGTTAAAACATTTATTAGGTAGTATATGGGGGTCCCTGTCGCTATAAAACTCTGACGGCGAACCTAAATATTTACCTCCCTAACTAGCGTCACCAGTGACACTAATACAGCGATCAGAAAAATGATCGATTAGCGACACTGGCGACGGGGTGATCAAGGGGTTAAAACTTTATTAGGGGGGGTTAGGGGGGGTACCCTGGACCTAAAGGGGGCTAACACTAACTGCCCTAACACAAACTGACACCATACAGTAATAGAAAAAAAAAAAAAAAAACTGCTTGGTGTCAGTGTGACGGGGGGGGTCGGGGGGGGGGGTAAAGGGGGGTGTTTTGTGTGCCTGGCATGTTTTACTGTATGTGTAGTGTGTTGTGCACTCACGTTGCAGTCTTCTCTCCTCGGCGCCGCAACGGAAAATACAGAGCCGAGGAGAGATGACATCATTTCCTTTGCTGCTGTTTAGCATACAGCAGCAGAGGAATGATTCTATTGGCCGGCGGCGATCGCGAGGGGGGAGGCCACGAATGGATGGTCTCCCCCTCACCTCCGATCGCCGCTGTACAATAGCCGAACGCCTCGGGCACCGGGGGGTTCTGCCTGCCCGTGCCACCTTGCCGACGTACGCTGGGCACTTAAACCCCCCTCCTGCCCAGATCAATTTTCAGCTTTCAGCGCTGTCACACTCTGAATGACAATTGCGCGGTCATACAACACTGTACCCAAATGACATTTTTATCATTTTTTTCCCCACAAATAGAGCTTTCTTTTGGTGGTATTTAATCACAGCTGGGATTTTTATTTTTTGCTAAACAAAAAAAGATGGAAAATCTTGAAAAAAATAAATCATGTTTCATAGTTTGTTGTAGAATTTTGCAAACAGGTAATTTTTCTCCTCCATTGATATGCGCTGATGAGGCGGCACTGGTGGGCACTGATGGGCATGGATAGGCACAGATAAGGCGGCACTGATGGGCACAGATGAGGCGGCACTGATGGGCACAGATGAGGCGGCACTGATGGGCACAGATGAGGCGGCACAGATGAGGCGGCACTGATGGGCACAGATGAGGCGGCACTGATGGGCAGAGATGAGGCGGCACTGATGGGCACAGATGAGGCGGCACTGATGGGCACAGATGAGGCGGCACTGATGGGCACAGATGAGGTGGCATTGATGGGCACAGATGAGGCGGCACTGATGGGCACAGATGAGGCGGCACTGATGGGCACAGATGAGGCGGCACTGATGGGCACAGATGAGGCGGCACTGATGGGCACAGATGAGGCGGCACTGATGGGCACAGATGAGGCGGCACTGATGGGCACAGATGAGGCGGCACTGATGGGCACAGATGAGGCGGCACTGATGGGGACAGATGGGGCGGCACTGATGGGGACAGATGGGGCGGCACTGATGGGGACAGATGGGGCGGCACGTATGGGCGGCACGTATGGCTGGCACGTATGGGCGGCACATATGGCTGGCACGTATGGGCGGCACGTATGGCTGGCATGTATGGGCGGCACTGATGGGGACAAATGAGGCGGCACGTATGGCTGGCATGTATGGGCGGCACTGATGGGGACAGATGAGGCGGCACGTATGGCTGGCATGTATGGGCGGCACTGATGGGGACAGATGAGGCGGCACGTATGGCTGGCATGTATGGGCGGCACTGATGGGGACAGATGAGGCGGCACGTATGGCTGGCATGTATGGGCGGCACTGATGGGGACAGATGAGGCGGCACGTATGGCTGGCATGTATGGGCGGCACTGATGGGGACAGATGAGGCGGCACGTATGGCTGGCATGTATGGGCGGCACTGATGGGGACAGATGAGGCGGCACGTATGGCTGGCATGTATGGGCGGCACTGATGGGGACAGATGAGGCGGCACGTATGGCTGGCATGTATGGGCGGCACTGATGGGGACAGATGAGGCGGCACGTATGGCTGGCATGTATGGGCGGCACTGATGGGGACAGATGAGGCGGCACGTATGGCTGGCATGTATGGGCGGCACTGATGGGGACAGATGAGGCGGCACGTATGGCTGGCATGTATGGGCGGCACTGATGGGGACAGATGAGGCGGCACGTATGGCTGGCATGTATGGGCGGCACTGATGAGCACTTATGGGCATTGGTAGGTGGCACTGATGTGCAGCACTGTTGTTGTGGCACTGATTGTGGGCGCTGATGGGTGGCACTGTGGGCGCTGATGGGTGGCACTGATGGGTGATGCTGGTGGGCACTGGTAGGCGGCACTGCTGCCTATTGCTAGGTGTCACTGGCAGGGGGCACAGACTATCGCCGTGATCGGGACTGATGTCCCTCTCACGGCCGCCGGTGAAATAGCCGATTGCCGGCTCTGTTTACATCACATGATCAGCTGTCATTGGCTAACAGCTGATCATGTGGTAAGGGGTCGGGACCGACCCCTTACTCCGATCTGTGATCAGGCGAGTCTCGTAGACTCGCTGATCACCGAGCGCGCCCTGGAGGGGGCGCGCAGGCCGCTTGTGCACAGGACGTCAATAGACGTAGTCCTGGCAATGTAGGTCCGCGCTTTTGCAGTCATTCGGCAATAGCGCGGATATGAAGAGGTTAAAAAAGTAAATGTCATGCCTAAGTGTCACCACCGGGGGCTGTATGGCGCACATACCTTCTCACGTTCTCCTCTGAGATCACGCTGTGTCACAGAAGCAGCAGGCTTTTTTCTTCCGGCTAGCAGGCAGACCTTCGGTAAGTTTGGGGGGGTTTGCTTCCACCTGGGCTGAACTCTCCCCCTCTTCACGAGGCTGAGCATTAAGGGAGAGCTAAAAAAAACAAAACAAAAAAAAAACGATCGATACTGTTTTATTTCACTGCCCCTACACGGCAGCAGCTCTCAGGTCTCCTCCACGCCATCCCTTCCTCACACACAAGTCGATCCCATTGGATCGGAGGCCCACGCGCGGGTAAACTTTTTTGAAATAGAAAGGAGGGGATGTGACAGAGGGGGGCGGGGCCTAGCTCGGCGTTGGCGTCCTCCAACGCGGGAGTGTGTTTAAAAAAAGAAAAATGCAAAATTGTCAGATGGACACAAGCGCAAAGAAGGGCATGAAAGAGGTTGGTGACACAGGCATTTTCCTGTCCATTCTTTGCTGGAAAAGTTTTTTTTGTATCTGAGTGGATCACCCAGATAAGGATTTTATTTCCTCCTAAAAAGTATTCACACTTTATCCTATTGTGGAGAAAATTCACTAAGTAGGGTATACCAGCAATTAACGCTGCTAATATCCTCTGTGGATAAGAGTTTGACTTGTCCGGCAGACAATACTCAAATGCTTAGGAATCCAACAGATCAAAAGTTAGAATTCCTATTAAAAAGAAAAATAAAAAAAAAAACACTTTTTCTCTGGCAGATTGAGTGTCTCAGCCTGTGCTGACAGTAATTGGTTAATCGTTGAGAGACCAGTTTAAGCAGGTGATTAATATTATCCTGCTCAGCAGGCCCAGGATCTGTCAGCTTTATGTTTCTAATAGTTGCTATGAGAGATTCTCTCCTTCAGGCCTTGCGCCCTTCGCTAAGCGCCATGCAAGAAGCTCCTGGCTAGTCTTCCTTTTTGCGGTGAAACAGCTATTTGGGGTTGTTTTGGATAATAAATCCAAAGAAATTCTAGTGGGAAAAGTACCCCTTTTGCCGCTTAACCACTTCAGCCCCGGAAGGATTTACCCCCTTCCTGACCAGAGCACTTTTTCCAATTTGGCACTGCGTCGCTTTAACTGCTAATTGCGCGGTCATGCAATGCTGTACCCAAACGAAATTTGCGTCCTTTTCTTCCCACAAATAGAGCTTTCTTTTGATGCTATTTGATCACCTCTGCCGTTTTTATTTTTTGCGCTATACACGGAAAAAGGCCGAAAATTTTGAAAAAAAGTGATATTTTCTACTTTTTGTTTTAAAAAAAATCCAATAAACTCAATTTTAGTCATACATTTAGGCCAAAATGTATTCGGCCACATGTCTTTGGTAAATAAATGTCAATTAGTGTATATTTATTGGTTTGCGCAAAAGTTATAGCGCCTACAAACTAGGGTACATTTTCTGGAATTTACACAGCCTTTAATTTATGACTGCCTATGTCGTTTCTTGAGGTGCTAAAATGGCAGGGCAGTACAAAACCCCCACAAATGACCCCATTTTGGAAAGTAGACACCCCAAAGAAATTGCTGAGAGGCATGTTGAGCCCATTGAATATTCATTTTTTTTGTCCCAAGTGATTGAATAAAAAAAAAAATTACAAAATGTTGTCACTAAATGATATATTGCTCACACAGGCCATGGGCATATGTGGAATTGCACCCCAAAATACATTTAGCTGCTTCTCCTAAGTATGAGGATACCACATGTGTGGGACTTTTTGGGAGCCTAGCCGCGTACGGGGCCCCGAAAACCAATCACTGCCTTCAGTATTTCTAAGGGCGTACATTTTTGATTTTACTCCTCACTACCTATCACAGTTTTGAAGGTCATAAAATGCCCAGATGGCATAAAACCCCCCCAAATGACCCAATTTTGGAAAGTAGGCATTGTGAGTCCATGGAATGTTTTATATTTTGACACAAGTTGCGGGAAAGTGACGAATATTTTTTTTTTTTTTTTGCACAAAGTTGTCACTAAATGATATATTGCTCACACAGGCCATGGGCATATGTGGAATTGCACCCAAAAATACATTTAGCTGCTTCTCCTGAGTATGGGGATACCACATGTGTGGGACTTTTAGGAGTCTAGCCGCGTACGGGGCCCCGAAAACCAATCACCGCCTTCAGGATTTCTAAGGGTGTAGATTTTTGATTTCACTCTTCACTGCCTATCACAGTTTCGGAGGCCATGGAATGCCCAGGTGGCACAAAGAGTGAAATCAAAAATTTACGCCCTTAGAAAGCCTGAAGGCGGTGCTTGGTTTTCGGGTCCCGGTACGCGGCTAGGCTCCCAAAAAGTCCCACACATGTGGTATCCCCATACTCAGGAGAAGCAACAGAATGTATTTTGGGGTGTAATTTCACATATTCCCATGGCATGTTTGAGCAATATATCATTTAGTGACAACTTTGTGCAAAAAAATAAAAAATAAAAATTGTCTCTTTCCCGCAACTTGTGTCACAATATAAAATATTCCATGGGCTCAACACGCCTCTCAGCAAATAGCTTCGGGTGTCTACTTTCCAAAATGGGGTCATTTGGGGGGGTTTTGAACTGTCCTGGCATTTTATGCACAACATTTAGAAGCTTATGTCACACATCACCCACCTCTTCTAACCACTTGAAGACAAAGCCCTTTCTGACACTTTTTGATTACATGAAAAAATTATTTTTTTTTGCAAGAAAATTACATTGAACCCATACACATTATATATTTTTTTTTAAAGCAAATGCCCTACAGATTAAAATGTTGGGTCTTTCATTTTTTTTTTCACACAGTATTTGCGCAGCGATTTTTCAAACACATTTTTTGGGGAAAAAACACACTTTTTTAAATTTTAATGCACTAAAACACACTATATTGCCCAAATGTTTGATGAAATAAAAGAGATGATCTTAGGCCGAGTACATGGATACCAAACATGACATGCTTTAAAATTGCGCACAAACGTGCAGTGGCGACAAACTAAATACATTTTTAAAAGCCTTTACAGGTTACCAATTTAGATTTACAGCGAAGGTCTACTGCTAAAATTACTGCCCTCGATCTGACCTTTGCGGTGTTACCTCACATGCATGGTGCAATTGCTGTTTACATTTGACGCCAGACCGACACTTGCGTTCGCCTTAGCGCGAGAGCAGGGGGGACAGGGGTGCTTTTTTTTTTTTTTTTTTTCTCTTTTTTTCTCTTATTTTTAAACTGTTCCTTTCATTTTTTTTAATCATTTTTATGTTATCTCAGGGAATGT